>OZ005743.1:200204119-200376729 GCA_963930735.1 Dioctria linearis | reverse complement strand
AGAGTTGTGCCTTGTTTAGAATATTTAAATTACTTACTAGGGAAAATATGCACACACAATTCTTATAAATTGAAATTCTTTCTACATTAACACACACGTTAGCATGAGTTAAACTAGGTAGAAAATAGGTCGAGATTAAGGAAAATTTACGTAAAGTCGACGTGAAATTTACGTTAAATTTACCAAATCAAGGAAATGTGTTCTATGCCTGTCACTGCCATAATTTACGTCGAATAGACGTAAATTCGATCTGCAAAAGAAGGGAAATATTGCTTGAGGAATATTGCATCGCCAACATTTATTTACGTAGTATTAGTCTGGGTTTTTATAAAATATCCCTTGATTTTTTTTTTTTTTGTAAACAAAAAACAATTCAACTCCGTCATTATTCAGTATTACTTGCTCTGCTGGAAAGTTTTATACATGTACATTATTGCTTTGACTACAAAAGCAAGGCGGTACTTTTCTCAGTTCGTACATGGTCCATTTAATATAAAGAAAGTTATAAATTAATATAAATCTAAGAACCTTCTACAAAAAATTAAACCTAATTTAGCGAAAGAACCAAAAAAGAAGAAAATTTTAATTGTTGGTAGCATTAGTAATTTGAAAATGTTGCAAGCAACAATTACAGGTGGACAGGTCGACTTATGGATGGAACATTTAAAGTTGGTTCAACCATAATGAATTCTTGAAAATGCCTGTTGATAATAATGTAAAATCTTAATTATGTTTATATAATCAGTAATTTCGAAAAATCTATTATAATAGTAGTAGCAAAATCATTCTACAGGACAGGAATAGATTTATGTTACTTAAAGAAAGATGCATTAAATATCATTTTGTTCTGTATTTTATTTTCGAAATTTTCGACTTTTTCAAGCTTTTAAATTGATCGAACTTTTGACATTTTCAATTTCTTTTTATAAATTTTCTCTAAATTTCGACTTTTTTATTTTTCGAAATTTTTATTTTCGACATAACGTACAACTTTGACTTCTACTAGTCACTTGTGTGAAAATGCCTACATAAGTACATTGCTAGTTAGCCGTGTACGTTTATGGTAAAAAGTCCTAATTATTTATAGGTTGATTTCTTTTTCTTTTTGGTTTTTAATATTCTTCTTCGTACGGTCACCATATAGAACTTCATGCCCTTTCCAACGACTACTCAGCTAGCTCCGTACTCCTCTCCCCTCAGGAGTTATTGTGGTCTAAACTAAATAATTCGGATTTTCTTACCTTTTTTTTACAATTTGACCTTTATTTTTTTTGCAAAAAGGTCATTAACAAAACTTTTTTTTACAAAAACTATAAACTCTAGACTCTGTTATTAGCTCGTAAACTATTGTCAATGCTCCTAACTGAGACAATACGCCCTGTACTTATTAAGATACAGGGTGTTTTGTAAAAAGCAAGCTTTTTCACTTAATCATCCTGTAACTAACTTCTAAGCAGTTGATTGACCTTCGAACGTAAGAAATTCGACTCTTCGAAGATACCGTGACTGTGATTCTAAATTTATAATGCTAACTTGACCCACTTCCCGTTGAGCCATTGAGCTAAAATTTGGCATACTCATTCATTTTGGATGAAAATATATTTTAAAATTTTTATATAATATAAAATTAAGATGGCGTCTGCAAGATGGCGACCGAATTTTGGCATTATGGCCAGATTCGAGTCAAAATCCATATCTTAGGATTGTTGGGGTCACGCATTACGAATATTTGGTCAAAACTTAGAATTTAAAGATGGCGGCGCCAATATTCAATTCAATTCAATTCAATTCAATTCAATTTATTTTATGATAATCAAGGAGAGTACACAAGATTTACAATCTTTTAGAGTACAATTAAAAAATAGATAATATAATTTCAGGTATGTCTGAAAAATTTTGCCATTTATAGCTCGATTCGACTTATAGTCGACATATGGAATTTATGGGGTTGCAAATTGTACTAAAGGAGAATTAGTTCTGCTTAAGTATTCGAGGCTATGAAATCGTCTAGGGCTTGGATGTTGAACCCTTCGAAGTGGGAATATTAATTAATTAATTAAATTCGGCCTTAAAATCTAATAACGTGTATTTGAAATTTCATAACTCAATTTAAAAGCATTCAATTCATTCTTATTATACCCTGATGAAATCTGTTTGGGTGCTTGATTCATAATTTGTAATTCGGATGTAGGGCTTCTTCCGGCTTGCGAGTAGCCCTTCGGGCACTGATTAGTAACTATGAAGTGAAAGTGAAAGTAAAATAATAATAAAAAATCGTATTTTCCAATCCCTAAAATCCCCCAGATATAAATTTTTATTCAAATTTGACCATAAGTGATAAAATTCGTCCACCATTTTGGAGCCGCCATGTTTTTATGTTATATAAAGTTCTAAAAGTGTAGGTATTCATCCAAGATGTGTAAGTGTGGCAAAATTTATTTGAAGACAAGCCAAGAAGAATATGAAACTAGTGTTGAAAGTTTTGAACCACGCTGCGCTTCAAATTATACATATATAATGAATTCAGACACATTTTAAACTATTATTTCAATTCACCTCGAATATTATAAATTAACCTTAACACTACAGAGCAATCACAAGGAAAGTTTCATGTTTTGAAGCTTCATGATTCGAAGATTCAAATACCTCGATGTTTCGGCAAACCGTTCATGTTTCGAAGAATTCGACTTCTAAGCTTCAAACCGCCTGCTTCGAATTCTATCAACAGCGCTTTCGAAAAAACAGTGATCAAATTTTATCTCTATAGCCGAACTACTTATATAACTGCTGTGGCACTACTTTTTATAAAAATTTATATTCCAGATCAACGATGACCAGAAAAACTATTGGAAACTTTTTCGAATTGGAAAAATAAGTCGAGCCAGTATGTTCTGAATGGAGATTTAATGGTAGCATGTTTACCATCAATACTAATGCTACCAAATACAATTGGGAAACTGTAATTTGCTGCGACATATGTGCTCCAATTTTCCCCAAATGTCTTTATTTGGTTCAGGTCATCGCTGATATCTATTGCGTTGTTGTGAATGGAATTGTGTCTGTCGCTAATTAGCTGTCGCTATAATTATTGCTATCGCAACGGTATGGATCAGACTTGAGAGTTTCTTGTAGAGCGGTTCCTATTTTTCTATATTCTACAAGAAAGGAATTCATAGAATAAACGGCAGCGCTTTGACAATAACTGCGGAGCAGTTATGACCATTTATTTTGATGTTCTTAATTTGAAAAACAATAAAAAAGTATACAAAAATTTTGATAATATAAAATCTAAAAAATGCGTGCATTTCAATAAGACATTCGAACAGTATTAATTATAAGAAAAACAAGGAGCTAAAATATGGTGCTAAAATTATTATTGAATCGACGACTAAAAGCATCGGGTAATCGATAATGAGAGAATCAATCATGTGGTTGAAGGTCAATACCGAACGAGATAAAAAATCGAATTTTATTTTCCAATTAAGTTTATATGTACGTTGAATCAAAACCGATTAAATGATTAAGGTATATCTACCAAATTACAATAGTTGTAATAAATTAAAATACGTTTTAAAATAATAATAAAAAAAAATTGATTTAATAAAGATATACATGAGTATGCGACATTTTAATACAAAATAAAAGACGTTACAAATATCATCCAGTTGAATGAGCAATCCCACATTAGAGGTACAAAAGTAGAAGGTAATCTACGATATACATTATGTTTGTATCTACATTAATGCTTAAATTAAATAAAGAAAATAATTAAAAATATAATATGTGTGTGTGTGGTGTATACATAGAAGCGCGACACCGGTCCTTTAAGGCAGGTGATCTCTGTGATATAAAACACGGATTTTTTCTTTTCTTTTGTCACAGCATTATCCAAGCGTGAGGGGAGTGCTTTGAGGCAGTGTTCTTCTGCTAATTTCTAAATAAAAAGTAAAAAAAAAATTAAAATTTCTAATAAAAACTAATAATAGGTAAATTTAATAAATTAAAAAAAAAACACAAAATTAAATTATTATAATGTCGAAGGCTTTTTTTTTTATTTATCATCAACAAAGTATAAAAGCCTTCATGCAGCAGAAGTACTTGAAGTAATAATACACGAGAAATTTTCTAATAAAATGAAAAATAAATTAAGGATATGAAATTGAACGAGAATTTGGAATACAATCAAGCGGACATCTTTAAGGGGGTCTCTTGTTTTTACTAAATATGTATCTAAATATATGTACATAGTAAATGCAACTACAATAATGGGTGCAGATACAGAGAACGAACGAATGCAACTTCATGCAACTTACCCGTACAATCTACTGTCTCGTAGTGTCCTTCTGTAGTTACATAAAGTTTTGATTTTATTGTTTTTACAAAGGAAAACTCAAATTATAATGTTGAAAATAAATTTTAAATGAAATTTGTATTTTTTTTTTGTTTTTTTTTTTTTGGAATTGTATGAAATTAACGAGGGACTCGGGAATAGATTTAACTGGATCAGGAAGAATTGGAGATTTATCCAACGAAATTTCCTCAAGGTTGTTTTCTTTTTATATAAATTGCTTGTCGTCTGTTGCCTTATTTTTATGAGAAATTTACCTTTTTCTATCAAGTTTGCAAGGAAATGTTTTTCATGTATATATATTATGTATATTTCTAATTTATTCTCAAAATATATTATTGTAGTTGCTATACATAGTAAATTTCTCAATTGCATCTCTCAACGTGACTATATTTATCATAAAGTTTAAAGTATGTAAATATTCTCTATGTGTTCAGACTGGTAGAATAAAAAAATACATATATTTTTTTGTTGACCAACATTTTAGCTTTTGAAATGACTCGAGGCACGGGCAGGTAAAGCAGACAAAAATCAATTGAATTTTATCCAGAAGAATTACATAGTATAGAGATGAGGTCTGGCTAAACGCCTATATGTCAATTTGTTATTAACAACTTCCTCTTAAACTACCTTAAATCACTGTGCGATAACGGGGTAGATAGGGAAATTCAACTGTTTCTTGTCAAATGCTGTAATTGGAGCTACAATCTTTGGTGAGTTTCAAATCACTCAATGGATTTAAAGTCAGAGTTCTGCTATCACCCAGTAAACAATTTGGTAAACGTCCGCAACAGCGAAGCTTAAGCAACAATAGAGCATAATGCGAAACATGAGAACAAATGCGACAGCGCTAAAAATTATTTATGTTATCGAAGCGATATAAAAGCGAAACGAAAGCGAATATAAATTCTGTTCTCTTTTATTTATCTTACATAAAGACGTGCATGTGCACTGTTTTGTGTCGGAGCTTCTGAGAATTTTACAGTTTCAAAATTTTTGGTTCCATTTTTTGGAGTTTATATTTCAGCGTGAAAAGATCAGAAATTTGTCGTGTTTGTGATTTTATCAGTGAATTGTAAAAGGTGAACAATTAAAATACATTTCATTAACATAACCTATAAGCATAGGTTAATAAATTATGTTCATACATAGATGGCGCTGATATCGCTAATTATTGAGAAATAGTTTCATTTGCGAATCGCTAAAGTCATCGTTACCACAGTAGATTAATATTCATTTTGGATACATTTAAATTTATCACATTTTGTCGAAAAAGACAGGCAAAGTGAATCCGAAGTAATACCATAAATGTGATACAATGTTCTATCAACATTTACTCCCGCTCGAGGTTTCGCTTTTATATCTCATTTCAATTTACAAGCGAAGTTTACGTTCCACTTTGTGATATTTTTGCGATTCGCATTGGCCTCTCAATGTTTGTTGGGCAGTGGAATTTCTTGACCAGTGGGGAGTGCCAGTGAAACTTGAGCCCATATTCATCGAATCATGACCCAATGTTTTATCCATTACAGAAATTCCTAGTCTTGATGTTGGAATAACTTACAACTCTTATATTGGTGTAGAGTTTAGGTGCATACATAGATGTGACGTTATTAATAAGGCGAACACGAAAATGAAGACTAAGGGTGTTGTATTCCAATCCAAGTTTTCGTATTCATATTCGCCTTATTGGACGAGTTTATGCACTCTCAACTAAAGTCAGCTCTTGTTCTACACCAATTAATTTCTATGGAACACCCCTGTATACTGTAACTGTTTAACGAATACAGTTAGGACATATAGGGTGCATTAGATCAAATTGAAGAGGAGAGTCTAAAAAAATGTTATGTTAATGACTTTGGCAAAAAAAAAATAGAGGTCAAATTAAGAAAAAGGTAAGAAAATCTGAAATTTTTAGTTTAGACAACCATAACTCTTGAGAGGAGAGGAGCACGGGGCTGGTTGAGAAGTCGTTGGAAAGGTCACGAAGCTCTGCATACAATGAGCATAATTGTGACCGTCCGCACTGTACTTTATAAGATAAATGGTGTTGTGTGAAAAATCACCCAGTAACTCCAAAACGGCTAATATGCCTCCCCCTTGCCATACAAATTTTTGTTTTTCTAGGTGAGTACTATCATCTCCTGCTCTATTGACCATCTAGACGGAAACACCCTAGATAGTCATGCAAGAATTATGTCCAAAATTTATAAACTTTTGCTTTTGCGTAACAACCCCAATTCTCTCACCAGGAATGACACTACGACTTTTTCGATGCGACATAGAATGAGCTACCTTTTTTAAGAGAGAATATTCACTCTCTGCAAGGATGCAGTTATTATTCTCAACGAAATTACCATCGAAATATCCTGGATCTTATATTGTCAGAAAGATTATTTATGTACGAACATATGTATATGTAAAATATTTCGAGTTAACTGTAAATTAAAAAAAAGGAAGCCAATAAGAGAACGAAACCGCTCAACGTACACAGCGTCGAACTTCTGCCTTGGGTTGGTAGTCTAGGCAGTTGCCGAGGGTGCCAAACTTGTAAGGGTCACCGCTAGGGCCCAAAATGGTATACATGGAGGGCATAGGACACCGGTCATTAAACAAAAAAAGTTTTAATTCACTTTATGGTTTCTTATGTTATTTTTGGGGCGGCCAACTCTCAATTGATCAAATAAAAAGACACAAGATCGAAGTCGCATTATCCGGCAAGGACGCATTCAGAGTTACCGTTTTCAACATCATTGTCGACAATTTGATTGCAGAACTACAAAGATGTGGTATTGCTTACAAGAACTTGTGAAAAAAGTTTGACTTTCTCGTGAAGCTACATAGCTTAGAAGCACAAGATATCCATGAGGCCGTCCGAAACTTGAAAGCCTTCTCTTTAGCAGATTTGGACGGGACTTTGGAAAAAGAGTGTCTCCACCTACGGACCATCTTTTTTCTTCGCTGAGGCTACACGGGGAAAATAATTATCGGTCCTGGAGTTATACAAGTTCATCCTGGAAAAGGATTTTGGATATTTATCCTAAAGTGGAAATAGCGCTCTGGATGTTGTTGTCTATACCAGGGTCAAATTGCTCGACAGAACGGTCGTTTGCAGCGCCAAAACGAGTGAAGAACTATTTAAGATCCACCACAGAGCAGATCAGGTTCAGTTCACTCTCTGTGCTGTACATAGAGTCGGAAATAATGCAGTCTATTGACTAGAGTGAGGTAATAGGTTCCTTTGCAGAGAAGAAAGTTCATCGCATGGCAATCTAAGCATTTAAATACACACAACGACATTTTTTTGCATATAATTTCGTACATATTTGTGATTTTTCTAAGTCTGCTTGTTTATTTTTTAAGGTCGATGTACGTTAAATAAATGAAAAATAATGGTAATTTTTTGTTTTATTAATTATTTGAAAAAGGGGGTTCAGACTCTGTTAACCGTCTAGGGGCGCTGGGTCTTCATGTCCGGTCCTGACCGTTACATATTATAGTATGGCAATGGAACCAGCCCCTGTTGTTAATTTTAAAATAGGCATTAAAAAATTAGATTAGAGAACTAACTAAATGAAAAAAATTATTATACCGTACAGAAAATGCTTCGAATTGATTTATCCGCCGAGCACCGGCAGTGGTGCTCCAATTGGAAGACTAGACAAAAAAGGCAAAGAAAGAAGGACCACCGTGGGGGCGCTAGTACTGAGATTTCTCAGAAAATCATTTTGGTTTACCACCGCAAACGGCACAATATACCTCAATGAATGCACTAGTTCTAATCGAAAATTTCATTCCATCAGGACTTCATTCAATAAAGACCTATCGGGATTCCAACTGCGATCGAGCATAGCAACCTACGTCACATCCTGAAAAGTACCACCATGCGATTGTACTAAAAATCGCTTGAGTTAGTCATGGTAGACAAATTATCCCGCAGGACAAATTAGCGCCAGCCAAGAATAAGTAAAAGACACGACGAGTCACAACAATAGATGGAACCCAGAAAATAAGGCAACAATCTCGAAGTCAACTGATTATTGTTACTTGGTTTCCTGACACGAATGATGCTATCCACCGAAAATTCAGATCATTTACTGACTTGACATGTATTACTGTAAAAGATCATGCTGACCTGAATTGATAAGATTGATATTGATCTTGTGTTTAGAAAAATATCAGCTGGATAGGCTCAAGCGTTTTCCAGACATTTTTTGTGATATTAAAAAACCTGTGCACTGCTAAGTTTCAATTAAACACTAAGGTAAAACGTCGCCAAGGCGCTAGATAAAGCTATTCGATTTTCTAGCTTGTTTAGATAATCACGCAAAGAGCTTGTCGCTCTAGAAATTCGGCGTAGATGATCTACTTTAGAATGGGAAATCTCGAATGGAATATCCTAACTGCTTGTGCTGTATTTCGATCCATATGGCTTTGCCATAACAGATACAACAAAATCAAAGAAAAAGAGTCTTTTTTTTATTTCTGTCACAAGGTTTTGATAATCGGACTTTCCTTTCGACAATCATAGTCATACAGATTTTAACAAAATAGGTAAGGCACATTTGTAGTCCAATTCTTTGATTCTCCACGTTGGAGTTAAAAGGATACTCTGTAATCTCTATCTTCAATTTCGGAAGTTTGGAAAGTGATCTGCCGAAACTGAAGGACAAATATTCAATCGTAGAATGATTCAGACATATATTCCAAATGAAAGAATATCAAAAGTGTCGTATAAACTATGAAGTTATCCCATATGGCATTTATTCAATCAATGAATAACACTGAATAATTTGAAGAGTGTTACCAAATTGCAGTTGAGAAAATAAAAGACGTCCGAATAAAGAAAGCGTTTTGGAAGATCTGCATTAAAAATCAATACAAAAACAAGCAACATAGGTAATCTGGCAATATAAATAACCGGCCAAGTGCGAGTCGGACTCACGCACGAAGGGTTCCGTACCATCGTACAAAATTTAATACTAAGTACTTTTTATTTATTTTTTCAAATGAGAGTAGTCGTCATGTGAAAAAATAATGCTGTCATTTGAAAAACAAAAATGGCTACTTATGATAATAATAATGAATGAGAATAAAACGAGGAAAAGAACACCGAAAAAATGACGTGTCTTGTATGGGGACCCACTTTAATTTTTAGTTTAATTTAATTTTTATTATTTGTTCTTAGAGCAGCAATAGAAATACACACTCTGTGAAAATTTCAACTGTCTACCTATTACGGTTCATGAGATACAACCTGGTGACGGACGGACATCGAAGTCTTAGTAATAGGGTTCCCGTTGTTGCCTTTTGGGTACGGAACCCTAAAAATGAGCGTCGGGGAAGAAGAAAAAAATTGCATGAAGAAAGGAATTAACATGAGGAAAAGGATCAAAAGACCCATTCCGAACCTCGGTTGCGAAGCGCTTAGCTATAAAAATTTCTATCATAATTGCCACCTAGGTGTGACCAATATAAACTATGATCCGCCATATTGAAGATGGAGCTGTAGCGACTAGTATTGCTGTTGTTTTATCGAATTAAGGTATAGATTACTTTGTATATCGTATTTGTAGTTTTGTTGTTGCTCTATCCTCATTCGTTCATACTAGTTCCCTGGCACTTTGATTACTTTATAAAAAAAAAGCACACATATTTCTACATCCTCTGGACATCTTCAGTGCAGTAGTCTGTGCTAGTCTATATTTAATGAATTTATGGCATATCTGAAGAGACTGAAGCACAATAAAGCTTCGGAATTCTCCAGAATTTTCAAGGAACTAATAAAAGACGGAAGCTATGGTAGTTCTATGATAAATACTAACGAAGTTCTGAAGAAATTATAAATGGTCTGGAAGCAAAGTTACATTCATACCGTCCTCATAATGACCACCGAGTATTGCAAACACTTTAATGTACCTGAAGGATATGGTAATTAAAATTACATATGCTTCGGTCACAAAAGATGTATAAAGAACTATGATAAGCTTCTTATTGGTCAATATGCAAACGAAATAAATTGTTCACATAGAGAATAACTGCATGCCTGCTGGTAACATCATGGATGTTAGAAGCAGAAGCTGTGGTGGATATTGTGGTGGATACTGACCACTACTTAGTGATTAAAAAAGTCCGGAATAGGATCTTTACTATGCGAGGAAGGAGACAAGGTTATGAAGTGGAACATGCATGACAAGAAACTTAGGAAACTAGGAAAGCAGTATTACTGGACTCTATCGCCAATCAGCAAGGGTATTCAAATAATATCAACGGGACTAAATCATCCAATCTGTACGTAGAAGTTCTCGTCGGCGAATACAAATAAAAGGACTAGACCTGCAGACATTTTCGGTAAAATGAAAAGAAAATAATTGACGAAAAATTGAAGGTCTTCAAAATTTCTCGACAAACAAACGAAGTGAGGATATTAAAGAAAAAATGTAAATGAAATAAAAAAAATATCCTAAGCGGCGTAATTCATTAAATGCCAGGTATTGATAACATGGAAGTGATGAGTAGCATAATTATCGAAGTATTACTAGCGCATGTATATTAGTAAGATTATTGCGGGGTAAATCATTTAATATGCCTTGAGTTTAGTATCCTCACTTATGTTGCTGCTTTATTGATTCTCCATACAAGTATACAGGAACAGCAGTAAATAAAAATTTCCTCTGGAATGCATTACACCAACTAGGGGTGTCGAAAATAGATAATTATGTTGGCGTTGGATAAAAGGCGACACAAAAAGAAATGCAGACAGATCTTTCCAATGCATAACTAAATAAAATACATATTATAAAGTATTTCATATGGACGACCCTGAAGAAAGGAGGTAAGCTGGAAGTCTAAGTGTGCGTTAAAAAAAAATGTTTTGAGTTTTATAAGGCAATAATGCATAAAGTTGATTGAACGACACCAGCAAGATACCGTGAAGGATAGAAGAAAATAAAATGGGAGGTCAAGTTTTTGGTAGGCTGTAACACAACGGTATCATATCTCGTTTATATTGAACAAAAATCAGAAGCAGGACGAAAATCTATGTGACTATAGGATCTATATATTGTTTACATTACTCGTAGATGTAAACTGGAAGATAGGATTGGTTCCAAAAATTGGTGCCGAAAACTATCAAAAATTATTGATTTTAAATAGCATCTTCTAGTGGATTATTGCGAAATTCATAAAAGGAATTTTGATCATGCAAATTTCATGCTATTTTTGAAATATGAGTCTTTCCGTATTTGGAAATTCCAACTCAACTCATCTTCCGGAATATACAGAATGTTTTCAGGTGTATTATTCATAAAATTAATTGCTGGCATCCGTTTTCCATATTTTTTAATATCGAGTTGGTAGATATATCGCTTACCGAAAATTGATGAGTAGAGAAGCGAAATGAGGGATGAATATTATAAACTATGCTTGGATATAGATGGCATGGGAATGCAAAGATTAACAGCTCTAAGATCTCAAAAGTTTACCTTCGAGAGTTATTTGAAAAGAAAAGACTCCAAAAACACGAATGTTGTTTTTGGATGATAAGGAAAGGACGCCACAGAAGTTAATTTGTCATTAACAGGACATACATGCAAAAGACCGTAGCCTCGAAGATGATTTCCAAAAATTCCTTACAACAAAAGGGGGCTTGATGAATTGATAAATAAATCTTGTTTCTGTTTTTCCGGTATCTGTTGTAATTAGACCTTGACTTATATGTATATATCTTATTAATCAAAATACAAACATACACGTAATTTACACATTTCTTCCATTCTTGCTAATTTAGTTTTTTTTATAAAATACTCTTCAAATGCAATAACAATAATTCAGCTTGCAAAAAACATTTAATTGCAATCTTATACATATGAGAAAAATGGTCACGTTGAGACACACAAAATTTTTTTTCTAAAAAAAAAAAAAACAACTATTACATAGTTACTTAGTTACTACTATTAAAGCTAATGTCAACCTACCTTCCGTTGCTGTTTCTGAAAAGCCCTAGAATTTCTTCGAAAGTTTTATTTTTGGTCTCAGGAACCTTTTTATATGTGAATATCCAAAAAATGGCTAGAAATACGCTAAATGGCAAAAATGTATAATTCTCCAATGCAGTCTGAAAAATAAGAAAAAAATTAAATTAATTAATTAATATTAGTGATATTATTTATTTTTAGATTGAATTAATTCATTTCCATAACGAATTCAAATGTAACTAATTTAACTATGGTTTTGGAAAAAACTCTAATTTAAGAAGATAAGATTCGACTCCTTCCAATATTCAGAGAGGGTTCGAAGGTTGTAAATAATAAATTTGTTTAATACCAAATAAAAGATGGAGACTCGTCTAAACAAAAAATATATCTCCAAATTTTTGCGATAGCCAAGTAATCATAGACAACTAACATTTATAGTAAAACGTGCTTTTATATTCGCATGATCATTCTCACAGTATACGTAAAAAATTGCAATTTTTATATGGCAACACCAAGAGTGGGTTGCCAAATTTCGTCAATTTTTGAAATTGTATTTACTATTTTTATGGAAACACCATGTACACAATTTCAGCTCTCTACGGCAACGCTTTCTCAGACTGTGTCCAAATACATAGTAAAACTCAAAATTTTTTATGACGAGTACATAATACATATAGGTAGATCTACAGTCACTAATCTATCTATATTCAATGATGTTATTGCTGTAGCACTAGATGAGGGAGAACAGATTGATGCCTTTTACGCTGATATTAGTAAGGCTTTTGACAAGATCAATCAAGATGTGCGTTTTGATAAACATGCTATTGAACGGTTTGAATCACATAATTCACCAATAGTTACGTGAGAGTGGTAATAAATTGTATTAAATTAGACTCGTTCACTGAATTTTCTGGATTCCCAAGGCACTTTACTTGGACCTCTATTATTTTTAATGTATATTAATGTTCCGTTGTTGAGAATTCCTTAGAATATAAGGAGTATACTCTGGGAGCATTCCTGGATATCGAGCGGGCTTTCAACAATGTTAAGACGGAGATTATATATAACGGATTGAGAAGGGTGGGAGTTGATAGGGCTCTGTGTGACTGGATCAACTCAATGCTTCTCAGCAGAAAGATTAGCTTTTGATCAGGGAATGTGGTCGTGAGAAGGAGCAGTCTACAGTGGTACGCCGCAGGGGGGGGGGGGGTGCTGCACTCGTGTTGCTGCTAGTAATGGATGAAATCCTTATCAGGCTAGAGAGAGAAGGCTTTAAAGCGGTAGCCTATGAGGATGACATATGCATTCTGACAACTGGCGAATTTTTTTCTACTATTAGTGAAAGGCTCGAATATGCGCTTCTTAAGCTGGACAACTAAGCCATTAAAACAAAACTGGTGTTTTTTACAAGAAAAAGGCAGGAGAAAAGTTTCAGACTTGCCATGCTGGGAAATGAGTATCTTAGTCTCTCCAGCGAAGCAAGGTATCTTGGAATCATGCTAGATTCCAAACTGAGCTGGAAGGCTAATTTAGAAGAACGTCTTAAGAAGGCCAGTGCGGCTTTCTACACGTGCGACAGAATTTTTGGAGATTAAAACCTAGCGTGGTACGGTGGATGTAGACAGCCATAGTTCGGCCGATCCTCTGCTACGGTTTCACGGTCTGGTGGATAGCACTGAAATGAAAATGTAACCTGGATGTGATGTAAAAATCTAAGAGGGTCGCTTGCCTGGAAATAATGGGGTATTTGCTCACTACGATCACAGCAGAAGGTGATGGTAGATTTATTGCCGTTAGATCTCCACTGCAGGAGTGTAGCGGCAATTAGCGCTGTCATGCTTAGAGCGGGGTCTGGTGGATGGAGATGGACTATGGGCATTCCAATATACTCCAGAAGATAGATTGCAGTGATTGTAGGAAAGAAGCTGACTATCAAATACCTTTTCCAACTTTTGGATGGGGGTCAATGTAATGATGCCCACCAGGAGTGACTTTGATGGGAAGGAGATTGTGGTAATATTCGATATTTTTATCGGATGGATCCAAGACGAGTGCGCGCACAGGGGCTAGAGTGTACTCCAAAGACTGCCAGTAGTACGAGTCTTATAGACTACCAGACAAATGTAGTATTTTCAGGCAAAGCTCGTAGCGATTTACCAGGCGGTAATATTGGCATCTATGTGCAGAGAGTCCTCACGGCACCTCTGCATATACACGGACAGCACCGCAGCCATTCAGTTGCTGGATGTTGTGCTGGTTAAACTGGTTAAATCAAAATTGGTGTAGTTGTAAAAGTGTGACTACGCAGCACAAGCTGGATACTTGGCCACAGGGACATCCCAGGTAACGAGATAGCTAATGAGTTCGCCAAAATGGAGTTCTGAAATGGATAGCTCCGCAGCAATAGCTTATGTAAAGATCCCGATCGGAGCCTTAAAATAAGAGATCATCAGTGGTGCCTATCAGAAGGCAAGCCTCCGTTGGATCAACAGGGAAACCTTCCGTATTGCGAGGTAATTATGGCCTGCATATGATAAGAAAAGGATAAGAGAACTGCTTAATGGCAGCAGAACATATACCAGGAATCTAATAGTGGTCATTACATATCATTGGGCCATAGGAGATCATTCTACAAAGCTGGGTATAGCGGCGTACGATTTCTGCAGGAGCTGTAACGACTCAGAGGAAATCGAATCAGTCCAGTACGTATTCTGCGAGTTCCCCGCTCTGATGAACAAAAGAGGTAAGCTATTGGTTAGCTACTTCTTTTCAAGTCTGTGGGAGCTGAAAAGCAAAGAGTTCAGATACATCTTGAGTTTCCTAAGGAAAACAGGATGGACCTAGGGCAAATTTTAGATTATCCCATAAGGACAAGGGGCGCAATAGACTCACTGGTGGTCTGAGTGAAGCAGACTAGGTACTTATAGCAGCACCCCTCTTACCAAACCTTACCTAACCTAATGTTCTACCAGATGCCATGAGCTCATCTAGCTTTATTTATGCTGATGATAAAAAAATATATAAAATAATAAAGAGTTTGTTTTCTTAGGTAGATGTTCCAATTTTTCTTGATGTTGCTTAATAATAAAACTGATGCTCCTGAGATTCTATCGAAAGTTTGTATTAATGCTCCCTATCTCGTCCTACACGTCAACTATTAGTATTCAATCTAAAATCACATCGCACAAATATAAGATTTAAGTCTTCTACGATTATTTCAATGATCTTGACCCAATCCCTTTTTGCCTTTCAACTCTTAAACGTGATGTCTTGGATTTTAATACATTTATTTGCTTCTCTTTTTGGCTATTACTTTTGGCCTTCTTTTTCTTGGTTTTTAAATCGATATAAATTGGTGTAAACTGTTTACTACCGCATAAAGTTCTGAATAAAATAAAATAATAAAAAAATAAATAAAATACTTATGCATGGTATTTACTAAAATCTTAAAAGCTGTTAATTCATTATGGAAATGGTTTAATATAATCTGGAGAATTTTGCATAAAAAATCCATTCAAAAACATACCTTCAAACTTGGGAAACCAATTCCAACAACGAAGTTTGCCATCCAATTGACTAAAACAGCTATGGCCATAGCACTTGGTCGTGGACCCTGTGAGAATAATTCGGCTGTTATCATCCATGGTATTGAGCCTGGTCCAACGGCGAAAAATACTACAAAGCCTAAGGTTGATACCACCGATAGATAGGACATCCAGTCGATCATTTCCTGTACATAACCAAAAAACTCCTATACAAAACGTGTAATAACCTGTTCTCGAATTTGGAGGCTTTTATTTTTATTTTTTTTTTTGCTTTTTTCTCTTATTTTTTTTTAATTCTCATTTTTTTCGCAATTTTGATTTATAATTAATTGAAAATGGGAAAACGTAAAATAAAAATGTGTGAATTTTTATGTAAATTTTTACAAAATATACTCAGAGAATTTTAACAAAATATGAAAGTAATAGAGGATTTTTTCTTCTTCTGTATTTATGGTTCAGGTATAATCTATAAATGAAAGTTGTTGCCGTAAGTAATTTGCATGAGAATGTGTTAGTTTTATTGTGAAAAGATTAAGTTGATTTTTTTTATTTTTAACCGGTAGAATTGAATTCTTCCAATTATAACAATATAAAGAATTTACAAAAAAGTAATCAGCTCAAATACAACAATATACTTTGGGACAAAATTGACCAAGATTTACAACATTATGTAATTACCGATATATTTGTGGTGTACAATTACTAAATAAATTTGCACATGCTCCCTAATGATACTCTAAGGTTGTAAGGGTAAAACGACTACTTGTAATTTAATATTTATAGGGTGGAATTAAAAATTTTAACTACTTTTCTGTAATGAAGTAATTCATGTTTGGATGGTTTGATTAAAGCCGTAATCAAAGTACAAAAATAGTCAAGTTTTGTTTCTTAAATAGAATATAACTCAGTTAGGAGCAAAATTCTTTCAAAGCTTGTAATAATCTTAAATTAGGTAAATAATGCTTTTTGTGATGTACATACACACACACACACACACATAGTGAAATATATACTTATATTATAGTTTTTCTTTTTCCTGAAAAATATACGAAAATAATTTCAAGTAAAATAAGAATTAATGTAATTATGCAAGACCAGCCTTAAGGAATTGACTATATGGCATAAGGTGACCCTATGCTAGGTATCTGGCCACAAGGATATCCGATGCAACGAGATGGCTGATGAGTTAGCCAAAAAGGGTTCTGAAATGGATATCTCCGTAGTGATAACTTATGTGAGGATTCCAATCGGAGTTTTAAAAGGGAAGATCAGCAGCGGCATCTATCAAATATGACAGGAAGAGGACGAGAGTACTCCTTAATGGCAGTACAACAAATACATACCACGAATCTACTAAGGGTTATTGCGGGTCACTGGGACATAGGAGACCATGTTAGAAGACTGGGAATAGCGGCGAACGATTTTCGCAGGAGCTGTAAGGATTTTGAGGAAATCGATTTCGTCCAGTACGCAGTTGAATGAGAAAGGTAGGCTACTCTTTTCAAGCTTTAGGGAGCTCCAAAATAGTTGTCCGTTACAGTAGCGCACCCAGGATTTGCTTTTGAGGGGGGGGGCATATGTGTTCTAAGTCCAAAAAGGGTCAGAAAAATAGGGTTTTAAAGTCGCGTCTTGAGCCCATCCTTTTTTGAATTTCAAGTTTTTTTTGTTAAATCTCGACATGGACCATAAAGCCACTGTTTTCTTTATCTTCAATAGACAGCACATTTATTTATTATTTCAATGCACACAAATACATCGAAATACATTTGAAATTAATCTGTTTCTATTCTGTATACATATTCCCATTATGCCAGCACTACTCACAGACTTGAATTACGGCACCGCCGATGTAGGATTCTGCAGCAGAAAGTGGACGAGTATGGACGTCATTGCACGCAATATGGGCGTCAGTGATGTGCGGGAGACAAGGTCGAGGAAGATGACTTATACCCATATCAAATAGGCGACATGTGTGACATGACCATCAGCAATATTTTTGAAATTTTACATACTTGAAGGGTTTGTGAAAACAAAAATATGAATTAAAAATTTTCCCTGTACATTTCGAATTTTGCAAGTAATAGCATTTTTAAAATTTCGAAAAAATGCTGTTCTGGTCTTCTTTAAAAATTCATATAAACTTTGCTATTCGTGAAAGAATAAAAAAATATGGCTTAATTGAAACGTAGGATTTGAAGATATCTAAGAAAAATATATGTGAAAAGGGATATCAAGGATATCTGTTATCCTTGAATATCCTGTAAGACGTAGGTACTATTAATTTTATTATTTTTCTACCGTATACAGTAAAACATATTAAAATTTTAACTTGAGATCTTAACGGGATCAGGGATTCAAAAATCCTGAAAGCCTCACCCACCAATCATACATTTGTTCATAATAAATTCTTAATTTCTTGAAAATTTCATGAAAGTTAGTAAGTAATTATTTGTGAAAGTGGTGCGAGTTAAAAACAACTGGCACTCTTGGGAAGAACCGGTCCTGTTCTTCCCTTCCTATATGCGTCCCTAGTTCATTAGTTCCAAATACATAGAGCAAATAGAGGGTAGATTCAATGTAGGAATATTTCATTTTTTTGTTGTGTGAAAAGGAAGATATTTCTCTTTAGCGGATTCATAATTAATCCGATATCCGTTGCTCAGTTGGTAATAGTTGGATCACTTCGGTTAAGTAAGAGTAATAAGATAATAAATGTGGTATGATGCCGCCTTGAGGAATATCCCTATGGGCTCACCACTTTGTGTTTCCCCCTCCGCAGTAACAGATCAGCAATATTTTCTTTATTAAAGTGGATTATCTCTTCTTCAGCCAGCCATCTGTCCAGATTTTATATTTGTATTTACATACACAGGTACTGATGGTCCTACAATCGAGTATGTACATTCGACCAGTCTTACGTATACAAACATTCATGATATTTTACCATAGCTTCGGCATGCAACACGTTGTATTGACGAGGCATGAAATAAAATGAATGAAATAGGAAAATTTTTTGTCGTCCTGGGTTCGAGTTGCATCGATGTTCACTAATGGTCGAGGCATGATTGGTCATTCTGACTGCAACTAAAATTGTAGGTCTACTGACCGAACTTGTAAAGAAACGCCGGCCAATAGTGGAAATATTCCAAAATTATCGTGTTTGTTGTTTGTTGCAATGAAGTAGTTTACTGCAGATGACTGGAAGCTGCTAGTTTACTGCAGACGACTGGTTGCTGCATGCACATATTTTGTTGTGGAAATGCTTTGTTTTTCTTAAGTGTTTCCAACTGGGCATAATCTGACATTTTAGTAATTTTATAATTTTTTATTATTTTTTATTTTATTTTTTACTTATATTTTACAAATTAAGAAACTACCACACAGCGCGCTAAGCCATATAGATTTGAAGGATGCCAGAAACGTAGATACAGCATGGGGATGATGCTCCAGAAAATATGTTAATCTACAGTTTGTTTGAAATATTGGCCCTGAGACATAGGCCACAACAAGGTCTATTGTTCATCATCCAGGCTTATGAGCAATTGCTCATAAATCTCATCCGGACACTCTAATAAAGTTCAAAATTGGCCCCCCAACCCTCCTTACCGGCTTCTCATGCAGTGCTTCCATGATATGTGAGCCAATTGAAATCTGTAACATTTTCCTGAGAGAGCCGGACAGTGACAAAGGAAATGAGTCTCCGTTTCGGACTCCTCTCCGCATTTTCTACATGCCCGAAGTATTGCCAACTCTTTCCCTCATGTTACTGGCTAAAACTACCGTTGAAAATGGCGAAAAAATAGCTAAACTGAAATTAAATGACTAAAGCAACTGGATAAATTTTTCAAGATGGTTTGATCAAATAAAAAGCAGTATCTATCAATAAACTACAGGCTGTCTTGTATATGGTCTTGTCCCCGAAAGCTATGGAGAGGTTATGCTTAGACAAGCAAAAAATTGTATGGGTCGGGAAGGGGAAATCCAGTTTCCGAGAAAATGGGACTTATCTGGGTATGTTTTTATAGATTAGATTATACCTAATGATGACTTAAAATTTGTTAGATAGATAATCGTTGGATCCTTCTAATTATCTATAATTTTACTTCGTCTTATCCATTTTGAAAATATGGCTCAAAATGGTTAAAATTTCAGTACTTTAACTCAGTTTGTTTTTATTTAACTACAATTTTTATCAAAAAACACATCATCAACACCAATTTTTCATATTGGATCCAATAAGTCCAAAAGCTTCGCTTCCAGATGACCTATCACACTCTGTACCCAAAATGTAATCCTTTAGCTGTTTTTTGGACTTTTTCTAAAAAGAAAATAGTCTTAAAAATCGTAAGGCACCATGACAATAGCTTTAATTTGGCTAAATTGAAATATTCGTGGCTAAAATAAATTTTAAATAGCTAAATTTAGCCATAAAAGAGTTAATCAACAAGTTTCATCTTGCGTAGGTGACTCCTGAGAAGAGAGTGAGACTTGCCATTAGGGTCCTCAGATTTGGCTTGTTTAGACCTTTTTCCTTATGTTTGATTTAGGTCTGTCCCACAGTTCCTTTGTAGTTCTACATGAAGGATCATCTAACCAATCGCGACTGTATTGGTAGTCGGCCCAAGCCGAAATATTAGAGGTAAGGTGTTTCGGTGCGATTCAAAATTGTGGGGGAGTATATCTGCGAAGCTGCACCAAGACGATAAAATTCATCCACCTTTTCCCTCCTACTAGTATTGCTCAAAGCTATACAAAATATATTCACAATATCATTTATATACCGTATACCTACTTGTAATTTACCTTAAAAATATATAATTTTTCATTTTGTATAATGAAAATGAGTATGATATGAATAACCGTCGATTTATACTATCATTTAGGTATACCTGCGATTAATGATGATAACTAACACATACAAATACTATTGGAAAATTTTGTTAAAATTCTTTGACTCGATTCAATTATAAAAACAAAAAACAAAAATTACAAAAAAAAAAACAATACTCTGACAAAGTGAATCAGTGAAAATAAAACAAAAAAATTCAGTGATTTATTATCAGACGTGTTTGCAAAAGCTCGCGGTGTTTTTAGCTCAATTCCTTTGGGAAGGTGATTTAGCTTTTTGTGTGAATGATCAAAAAATATATATTTATACGCAAAAAATAAAATATTGACAAAAATTGTATTTACAACCAAAATATTGGAAATAGTTTATATAAAAATAAGAGTAAAAAAGAAAACCAGTGCCAAAAATATAAAAAATATAAATATAAAAAAAAAACTCATTGTGACTCTTTACAAATTCCTAAATTAAATTAGAATAAATATATTGAAAAAATATAGTAAATAAATAAAAAAATAAATAATATTATTTGAATAAATTCAATGTGTATATGTTCATTAGTACACATAATGTATATATTTATATAATATACATAGTATTGCCAACGGACCAGTTTACATTATTTTGACAAGAACAAATGAGAAACAAAAAACCAAAAATGAAGACGAACGATCGAGTCCCATAGTATTATAGTTTTTTTTTAAGTATATGCTAAGAATGAAAAGTGTCTAACAATAAAGATAAAATATTTACAAAAAGAAGTATACAACAAAAAACCAATCAATCTGAAAATTTCAATTCAATTAATAAAAGAATAAAGAAAAACCCTTGCCCAAATTTTCAATAATTTGGTTAGTTTTTTTGTTTGTATATTTTTTTAGCGGTAGCATTTTTTATGTTGTTTGTTTTGTATTCTCAAACGCAGGGGTTAAAAGCCTGACAAATCGAGAATTATTTCACAAAACAGGGGCAGAGACAGTTGAATAAATGAATTTTTTTTTTTTTTTTTTTTACTCTTAAGACAAATGCTTATATTCAAAATTAACATTTTAAGTATTCTCCTTTTTTTGTTTTTAATTTTATTATAAATTAAGAAATTTTTTCAGATTTCATAAAATTCATTTATTCACACAACCTTAATCTAAAGGGGAAAGATGAACAAAAAACGGACATACGATAAAAACAAACAAACAAACAAAATCAATCAAGAAGCATTAAAGCGTTTAAGCTTAAAAAGTGCTTAAGAATAGAAAAATCACAAAAACTGCATGAAAAAAAAGGAAATAAAATTTTCTTGATTTTTTCTATCGCTATTCAAAAAATTGCATTTGGTTAGATATAGATCTACTTACTGTTAAAAGTTGGTTAATGTTTTTAGTTAAAGAACAAAAAAAAAGTAACTTTTAACCAAGAAGCAAACTACTCTCTACGGCTGAATTAAAGCAAAACATAAAACAAAATTTAATTGGTAGTCGCCTCGCAATAGTATAATATCTCACTCATAATATTGTTGTTGTAAAAAATTTAGTTTTATTTTTAATAAATACATATTAAAAAATTTGTGTAATAAATGTTTCAAATAATTTATACAGAGGGAGTGTCACCCAAGATTTAAACCATTTCCTGTGTACGTCACTGTGTCGAGAAAAGTTGTTAACACATGTCAATGTAAAATTTGAAAAATCAAATATTACAACTTAAAAATTATATTACGATCCCTAAAAGAATAATAGGGGGGGGGGGGGGGCAAGGATTGCTAGATTTCACCGCTTTTGTCATACAAAGCTGTTACATACAATCTGAAATCCCGATATATCAATATCTGGATCGGGTATATTAGAAAACTCTCTCCCCACGAAGACAAACTGTTACTTCGAAAATAGGAAATGTCGTCAATATTAATAGGGGGTGGCAGGATTGCTAGATTTCACCGCTTTTGTCATACAAAGCTGTTACATACAATCTGAAATTCCTGATATATCAATATCTGGATCGGGTAGATTAGAAAACTCTCTCTCCACGAAGACAAACTGTTTCTTCGGAAATAGGTAATGTCGTCAGTATTAATAGGGGGGGGGGGGGTAAGATTGCTAGATTTCACCGCTTTTGTCATACAAAGCTGTTACATGAAATCTGTAATTCCTGATATATCAATATCGGGATCAGGTAGATTAGAAAGCTCTCTCCCCACGAAGAAAAACTGTTTCTTCGGAAATGGGTAATGTCGTCAGTATTAATAAGGGGGGGGGGGGGTAGGATTGCTAGATTTCACCGCTTTTTTCATACAAAGCTGTTACATGCAATCTGAAATTCCTGATATATCAATATCTGGATCGGGTAGATTAGAAAACTCTCTCCCCACGAAGGCAAACTGTTTCTTCGGAAATGGGTAATGTCGTCAGTATTAATAGGGGAGGGGGGGGGGGGGGTGGGATTGCTAGATTTCACCGCTTTTTTCATACAAAGCTGTTACATGCAATCTGAAATTCCTGATATATCAATATCGGGATCGGGTAGATTAGAAAACTCTCTCCCCACGAAGACAAACTGTTTCTTCGGAGATAGGTAATGTCGTCAATATTATTAGGGGAGGGGGGGTAAGATTGCTAGATTTCACCGCTTTTGTCATAAAAAGCTGTTACATGCAATCTGAAATTCCTGATATATCAATATCGGGATCGGGTAGATTAGAAAACTCTCTCCCCACGAAGACAAACTGTTTCTTCGGAAATAGGTAATGTCGCCAGTATTAATAGGGGAGGGGGAGCTCGTTTTTCTCAATTTTTACACCAAGTATTTAGTTTTGTTACATGAGAGACCTAAAGGGTATAAGTTCGGGACCTTGAAGAGTTAGTTATTCAAGTCATTCGCATAGATTTGAGTTCAGAACCTTTTGCTTGATAAACTTAATAACCAAACAAGGCCAACGATGCTGAACTAACTATTTACCAAAACTTTTAATTTACAATAACTGACTGGGCCCGTTTCATAAACCAATCAGAGAGTTGGCCTGGTCTATCTGCTTATGCTGGAGGGTTCTTGAGTACTACTACTCTGATTCCATTGATTTTAGGTAGACAAAAGGAAGAAAGGTGCTTTTCAGGCATATAAATCATGTTAATCTGTTGAAATGAGTCATTTATACAACGAGATACTTAACACCTACAATTCCATAGCTCAGCAGTCTAAGTTCAATTTCGATTTCGACCAAAACTTTTAAGAACAACTTTACCAGATTTTCTGTCTGTAGTAATCTTTATTCATTGTCAGGATGTGTGTACACGCAAATATTGGATAAGACCAATTTTTCTTACTGCTAAGCTTGGTGAATATTTAATAACCTTATTTGAAAATTCCTCCTCCGCGTAATTACAGACAAATACCTTTATATTTCTGCACGAGGGAAGTTTTCAAAGTGCTCGCAGATCTTAATGTGTGTAATTTTTCGAGAAGAATTTTCCTACTAAAATGGAAACTTGCTTTGATAATGTTCAGCGAATACCCAAAAAAGGGGAGGCAGTCGATTCTTTAAACTGTAAATCAATTGGGATTACTTCAGTTCTTCTGAAGGCTTTTGAGACATCCCTCATATTTGGAACCTAAATTCATTGTAAGCCATGAATAAGTCGAGGAATACATACATAGAATTTGGATGAACTTTCATGTTAAACTAACATAACGATGCACCAAAAGAGAGCAGCCATTATTGATCGTCCCAAAATAGGTCCGGAAAAATAGAGGGTCCTGTTTTCAAAAACCGGACGAGGCGGTTGTTTTTTCTCTCTTGTATTTATAATTTAATTTAGAATCGTTAAAAATAAAAGTTCTCAAAAAAACTCCTCTATTCCTTCTAAGTGTTGTGGGCAAGACTGCAAATTTTTGTAGTATTACGGAATTTTTAGTCTTGAAACGGAAAATAATACTTTATTTCTGTGTACTGAAAACACAGGAACAAGGTGTGTAATACCACATTAGGAGAAGACCTTGATTAAGAGCCCCATTCTCCTCGAGCAGTTCCTGCATAGGCAGTGTCGATACTGTCGATACAAATAATGGGGGAAGGCAAGGTTTGACTTTTTTAAGTAGGGGTGCGTCAATCGCTGCGCTGAGACAGCATTTCAATCGGAGCTGGATTCACACTAGTACAAGAGTTCCAAATGAATCCATCTTTGAATTCGTGCAGTCCATTGCCCTGACATAGACAGGGACAGCGATCATCTTCCCGGGACTATGCTGAAAAGCAACTTTAAATCGAAAATTCCAGATAGGGCCAAATAGTGGCAAACATACAGACGGCTCCAAATTGGAAGAAAACACCGGAGTAGGCGTTTTTTTCGAGGAGCTCACATGGAAATTCCCATACACCTTGAAAGCCATGTCACGGTTTTCCAGGCGAAAGTTAAGGCCATTCTTGAAGCGGAAAGGTATCTCTTATTTCAGATACTGAGAAAGATTTCAATCTGCTCGGACAGCCATGCATCTGTCTAGGCCTTGTCAAAACCTTTTACAACTTCCAATCTTGAATTGAAATAGAAAACCACCCTGAACTCCCTTTTACGAAACAATAGGATACTCGTGCTTTGCGTGTCAGGTCATAACGACATTAGAGGCTTTGGGTGCCAGATCACAGCGAGATTAGTCGACTTAAGCGAATCAACTTTATATCATTACATTACTAAGAAATCGATGCTATGACCTATAGAAGAAGGTACGAATTTATCGATTCATTGACTGATGCTCTTAGACAGAACAGATAAGGGAATAGTTTAGAAAAATTCGATGGCAGGACGAGGATCTATGTCTGATCTCATAGAACTGTGCACATTATTCATCTGATCTAATGAGCAGAATTAAACTGCCAAACATTGCAATATAGAATGAGTCGTAGTGGAACAAAGCCGTCAGGAGCAAGAACGGGAAAGTGGAAAAAATAAGGAAAGAAGGGCAGATCCAAACGCATTCCGCTTGCTCCAGACAAAGCCGGACAAGCATATAACAAGTTTTTGGTTGTAGCAGGCTTTCCTTCCAGACAATATAGACCCTCAGGGCTATCAACAACTCTCATCCTGAGCGTGAAGCGAGCTATGGCCGGTGATGATGCCAACAACCACAGTTCTGCATTGTTTTCTTCCGAGCTCCAAGAGAAAGTTCAGAGAAATTCCTATTAGGTCCATCAAGAAAAAGTTTTGTGTACCTGCAATACTCAGGTTGCCCATTGTTGCTTGTATTTCATGCGAACATCCGCTTTGATGAGAGACCTGATCTTCGAGGCGAGAACGCTTACAGCGGGTTCAGGTCCAAGCTAGAGGAACCCTAGCCAGATGTGACAAGAAGGTCAGCCTTTTCATTTCCAATGAGTTTCATGAACGCAATGTGTCCAGAAACTGACCGAACGGACACGTTCTTGTGTATATGAAGCTTATCCACAGACGTCCTCGAGTCATCAGTAACTTGGATGTTATCCGAGAGCCACTTAGAACCATCAAGGCTACCTGACTATCCGAAAGAATAGCAATGTCCTTTCTCTTGATTTCCGGCTATATTCGCTGCCATTGCGATGGCGAATACTTCACCCTGGAAAATGGCGGTGTGCCTTCGAAGTTAGTACTCCAACTCAAGGTCAGGTTCAACAAAGTAAACACCCTCATTAGTAAGAGAGCCGTCGGTAAATTTTTTTAGAGCGATAAGGCCTTCCCTCAGCCCACGATTCCCTTTCAGGACACCCCAGAGCGAAGCGGCACCCAAAACGAAGCTCTGGTACCATCGCATCAATTGACATGTGGACCAGAGGGTTTTCCCGTTCCAGCCCACACGCCAATCAGCTATGGTTAGAACCAGTCCAGCCATTTTTCCAGTATCGCCATGAGCGCAATCTATACCATCTGCCTGAACGACAAGATTCAGAGCAGGCAGATTAAGTAAGACTACAAGGGCAACAGTAGCCGTAGATCGCATGGAGCCTATAATTCCGAGGCAAACAAGCCTCTGGAGGCCCGCCAACCTCTGCATGGCAGTCTCCACTTGCATCTTCGGCCACCATACACAAAATGCATATGTGATAATGGGTCTTACAATCGAGGTGTACATCCAGTACACAATACTCGGTTTCATCCCTCATATGCAGTCAAAGGCTCTACTGCATTGAACAAAGACCATCATAGCAGCAAATGGCTTACGGGGAAACAAACATCACAATCCTTCTGACCCATTGAACGTGCACAACTACTTTAAAGTCCCTAAAGACCCTTCTTTGTTTTCAGTTAAAAAATTTTTCTTGTACGGTCATATTTCAGTCTCTCCTTCAGTTGGAAGTGGGGGTAGTAACAATAGAACGCACTGGGAGTGTGTTTGTATTTTTTTCATAAACCTGTATTGATTAGCGTCTTTTCGAATTTACAAGTAATTCTTCGAGTTGGAAGAGGAACATCGAACTACTTAGAAAAGAATGGTTTTACAGAATGCTGCAACAACTGAGAGACTCTGCTGTAAATTGCAAACTTAATTGATTCTGGTATTAATCTGAGCACAACTATAATTTCCATCCCATCTTAATCCCTTTAGTTAAAAAAGTTAAGTAATTATAAATATACAAAAGTGCATATCTCGAGTTTTATTTCATTCAGCTCAAAGGTAATCTCATATGACGAAGACGCTATTGTTAAATCTCCCCTTTCGCAATTACATAAACTTCAAATAAAGCACTTCAAAAGTGGAATAGCAATTAACTAAAGGTAAATGCACCCCACACAGCTCAAATGGTAAGGACACTATTAAGGACAAGGTAAAAAAAAAAAACGAATGATAAAAGCTTAATATCATAAAAAGTGTTACTAAATTATCTATTTCCGGTTCCGAGTGAGATTCATTACCATTACGACGACGACGACGACGTACTATAAACGTAAACGATTGCATTAAAAAAAAAAGAAAGAAAGATAGGAAAAAACCAGAAACAAGTGGAGCAAGATAATACAAACCCATTGTGTCCACACAATTTTCATACTTTCCTCGTACGGTTTTGGAAAAATGATTTATGGGCGCGAATTGGGTACTTGCCTTGATTAAAAATGATATCGTTATGAATATCGAGAATATAAACATGCCACCTAGGCCGTACAGATGGAGAGTTCTTCGACCCGTCCGATCCATAAGTGGTATAGAAACTAAAGTCATTACAACCTGAAAAAACAAAAAACAGAGTTCGCGTTAAGTGTTATATTGTTGAAAACTATTGGTATTATACCATAATAGCACCGATGCCGATAGTGGCGAATTTTGCGCTCTCCTCCGTCAGACCGGAACTCATAAAAAGCGACGTTGAGTAATAAAATACCGCATTAATACCGCTAAATTGTTGACTAAGTTGCATAACAATTCCGATTATGAGTGGGGCCCTAAGTGTTGGGGAGCAAATCAACTCCATTGTTGATATATGGCTTTCAGCCTGTTGCGCTCTCTCTTCAGCGTGCATTTCTTCGATATCTTCTTCTACTTGATTTGATGCTCGCAGTCTCCGAAGAGCTGTAAAAAAATAAAAAAATTAAATTAAATACAAAAAAAAAAAAACTGTGTAAAAATGTAAATACCTTTTCGCGCCTCTTCCTCCCACTGTTTTGTAATTAGAAGATACCTAGGGGATTCAGGACAAACCGGAAGCAATATTAATTGTAAAATAGCTGGACATATGGCTAGGCCAAGTAATACAGGCCAACCTTCATTTGTTCCTAAAATTTGCTCGATTCCCAACACCTGGGATAATAGTAAACCTACAGTCACAGCCAATTGATTAACAGTACCGAGGCCACCTCTGAGATTTAATGGGGCTATTTCAGAGATGTACATTGGTACTAAAGATGTATTTAAACCTGTATGTGTTATAGAGAGGCATATTATATGTAGAGAAAAGTGTCACTTCGGATAACGTCCGGCAAATACATTTGTCACAATTACTTACCGCAATTAACTCCTATAATAAATCTTCCGAGGAATAACATTTCGTAGGAATGACTCACTTTCGTAAAGCCCATTAAGCAAGCACCTGATATACCCAGAATATTATTTAACAGTAAACCTCCTTTCCTGAAATAGAAAATATCGTTTTACTACTGGACTTGTGCGGTTAACATTTATGAGATGGTGAATAGATGGAAGCGGGTATTTGGACCGAATATAAGATTAATTGTGATGCATAGATGAGAGATATTCAAACATTTGGGGTTTAGTGGAAGGGTAATTTTTAGAAGGTTTAAAAAAAAAAGGTTAAGGAAAAAGATACTTTAAATCCTACCATCAGAGAAATGAGTTTACATAGCTACACTTTGAGAATATTGGCAAAAATACTAAGCTGAAAGATTCCACTGGTAGAAAAATGAGAGGCTGAAGGTGATTAATATTAGTAAAAAAAAAACAATTTCACAGCCTCGGATACGGATTGATAACAGAATCCAGTGGAGTAGGTTATATGGAAGGCCTATGCTCGCAAGAGTAGTGAAAAAGGAAAAAAAGTACAATTGAAACTAAGGCAGGACATACGTACACGGGAAATGTGCTTAGTCGATTATTTATTTTGGAAATTTTAACATCTCTCATTGAATTTGGTTATAGAGAGTGCTGCTATGAAAATTCATAGCGAAATAAGTCAATATGAGATTGATTCAGTTTGCTGCTAAGTCTGCAGCTCGAAATTGAGTGGACAAAAAACTCTTAATGCAAACGAAAATTCTTTGGAAAAAGAAATTTCATTGCAAAATGAGGGCGTTTCGTAGCATCAGGAACCGTATACTCATCAGTATGGCTTGCTTATTGTTTTATTTCGGTATGAATTTTCATAGTAAAATTCACAATGAAATGCTAGTCACGCATAGAGCTAATCTTGCTAGGCATTCAAGTAAAAACGTAGTCAACAACACTTGGTGAAATAAGTTAATGTTAACTGCCATCTTATAAAAGATAAAAAACACTTCTTGTTATTTCCACAATATACTTACATTATATGTAAAGTAAAAAAAATATATACGCACGGTGTGGAAACAAAAAGACGTGTTTTTTACGTTTTATAAGATGGTAGATAAATACGTAGTATTGTGCCTCATATAATTCACACAAAAAAATTATTTGAAGTGTATAAATGAGGTCAGCTTGGATATTTCCTTTAGCCTATATGACAGGCAGGTATGGTTATATAAAAAGTCTTCGCGGTTTTTTGGTAAAATTTTGAGAATTTTTTTTTTTATTGAAAATCAGTTTTACTCAATAATATCTATGACCATTTGCCATTTTCCGGGTAGCTTCATAATTCCACCAGTGTAGAAATTCTGTGGTCTATCGTAGAAAAACTTGGTCAAGTGACTTTCAGCGGCACTTCGGTCGGGCAATTTTTTACCATCCAAAGAGATTTGCAGAGAACGAAACAAATGGTAGTCAGACTGTGCAAGGTCCGGGCTGTACGGTGGGTGCATCAAAACTTCCCAAACAAGTTCCGTCAATTTGTTCCGAGTCATCAAAGATGTGTGTGGCCGCGCATTGTCATGATGGAAAACAACTCCCTTTCTGTTGGCTAATTCTGGTCGCTCTCTCTGGATTGCTTCGTTCAAACGGTCGAGTTGTTCACAGTATAAGACCGAATTGATGGTTCCGCCAGACTGCAGCAGCTCATAATGGACAATTTCCTTCCAATCCCACCAAACACTCAACATAACCTTCTTTGCCGTTAATCCAGGCTTTGAAGTCGTTTGTGAAGGGTCACCAGCCTTTGACCATGATCGCTTGCGTTTGATATTCTCGTATTTCACCCATTTTTCATCGCCTGTGATGATTCGCTTCAAAAATGGTTCGAGTTCGTTGCGTCTCTGCAGCGTTTCACAGATGGTAATTCGGTTAATCAAATTTCTTTCCGTTAATTCATGTGGCACCCAAACGTCGAGCTTCTTTTCGTAGCATGCATTTTTCAAATGATTCCAAACTGTCATGTGGTTGATGTTTAGTGCCTCTTCTATTTCCTGACAGTTTGCGTGCCGGTCTTGCTCCACCATTTGCAAAATTTCATTGGCTTTTTCAGTGACTGGCCGACCAGAGCGAGGTGCATCTTTGACATCGAAATTTCCGGAACGGAATCGCGCAAACCACTCCTGGGTCCTTCGTTCACTCACAGCATTCTCACCATATACCTCACAAATTTTTCGGCATGATTTTGAAGCGTTTTTACATTTTTTTAATAAAAAAGCATCACATAGCGTATTTCTTCAGAAATTTCACTCATTGTCAAATCGATATAACTTTTATACGAGCAACGAATTAGAAAACTATCTTCACAAAAATCTTACTTTAAATGTCACCTTTTAAGCACATGTGCGTTTGACACAATGGGGTGAGTGTTGCCCTATATATAAGCAGCAACACCATCTAGTGACAAAAAACAGCGGAAACTTTTTATATAACCCAATATAAGGCCGTACTGATGAGTATACGGTTCCTGCTGATACGAAACGCTTTTTTTTTTGCAAAGAATTTTCGCTTGCATAAATAATTTTTTTCCACTGAATTTTGTTATCATCCAAAAGCGGGCGGTGGTTATTGTTAGTGTTGCTTTAGTTGAATCAGTACAATGATAATTTTTACTTTGTGATGAGGATAAGTGTACAAGATGAGAAATGGAGCAAATTTAATAACGTAAACGGTGGAGAAATTGATGAAACCTGGTATCTGTTGAAGATTACTGTTCAAGCTTGTTAGAGCAGAGTTTTTCTATTATCTATTTTCAAAATGCACGAACGAGCTATTTCCCCTTTTGTGCTCTTTTACATTTTCTGTGTGTTTATATTACTGTAGTAACGTACACAAGATATAGTACATTATTATTTGGAAAAAAGGATGGAATATTCTATCCACCCAAGATATTGTACATAAGTTATAGGGCGACCTGATGCAGTTGTTGAAGGTAACTTCAAGTTTACGTCTACATGTGCTGTCAAGCTCAGGAAATACCAAGCTCCCGAATGCGAAGCGTGGCAAAAGAAGTATTTTAAAAGCCGTAGTCGCATTTCTTTACTTCATATGTCAACAGACAACCAAGGCTGATGAAGTTCAATTATAACTATACTCTATTTACTAGTGAAAGAGTAGTTCCGTTGAGTTCAGCTGCTGGAAATCCATCGGAATGAAGATTATTATTGTTGAGTATCATATATTGTGATTTGGACGGATTCAACTTTAGGTGATTGTTTGTGTATAGTTTTGAGGTAGTTATTTAAGCGAGAAAAGCCATCCTCTATTAGCCAAATCGGCCAGCCTGTCTAGGTATATCTGAACATCGTCAGCATACATATGGGTTTCATATCCTTTATGACTTCGGGTAGGCAATTAATAAAAATGCTAAACAAAAGAGTTTCAAGTACTGATTCCTGAGCAACCCTGCAAAGCGCGGTAGAAGATCAGGTAAAGTATATTCTACTTTAACCTGCTGCAAGGTGTAATTACGGATTAGTTGAACCATAGAAGAAGAGAAGCCTAAATTTGAAGACAACTTATCCAAAAGCTTATGATGAATAATACTGTCCAGTACCTCAGAAAAATGCAAGAGCCAAGCATGCTAATATGATCTTTGCAAGACGAAACCAGAAGTCTGCCGAATGTCACAATGGAGCCAGCCCGCTGAGGGCTAATAGGTAAGCAATTCGATTGACGAATAACCTATACAACGAAAGATCACCAATTTCTGTATAGAAGTTTGGCAATAGAAGATGACGATGTCGAGTGGAGCCAGAAATTGAACACGCCCGGAAATAATCTGGCTCTTTCGTATAAAACATGTACAAGAATTTCAGTCTTCTGTTCATGAAAAATATTTCGAGACAGCATCGAAGGAAGGAGTCGACATAAGACGAAATATTAGAAAATCTGGGCAAGCCAAATATAAATCGAAAGCTACCGTTAATTCCGATGACAGCAAGAGTCCAGTTTAGGAAATATTAGAATCCCGAATATAAAGTGGGGTTGCGCGAGAGACTTAGCAAGCTTCATTCGCATGCATTGTGATAATATATTCGTAGCCATTCTTAAAACTCCCAGAGAAGAATACACCTTTTCAACTGAATTAGATAAATAGTATAATCACTACAAGTAAACTTGGTATTTAGCTCAACGCCCAGGTTTTTAACAGACCTAGCATATGGTATGACGTTGCCGTTGATCTTAACTACTGGTAGATCATTTAAATACAGACAAGAGAGAAGAGAACCGAGAATAGGGCCCTGAGGTATACCACAATAAAAAGTTAAGGGAGATGAAACTGATTGCGTCTTAACCTCTTAGTTACAGCAGAGCAGAAGATATTTTATTGAGAGATAGCTATAGACACGAAACTGAAATTCTGCTCCAAGTAATGAAGTAGAATATCATGATTTATCGAATCGAGCGCCTTACTAAAATCCAGAACAACAAGTATGGCCATCTAATCTTTGTCAAGAGCGTCACAAAAGTCCGAAACCACTTTAAGTAATGTCGACTCACAGCTCTTCTGTGGTCTGAAACCTGACTGTCAACAAGATAGTAAGATTCTTGATTCAGAAAGAAAGCAAGTTGGGAATGCATTAATTTTCAAGAACTTTGCTGAGGAAGCAGAGTAGGCTATTCGGCCGAAAATCTTCTGATGCATAATAATTGCGAGACTTAAGAACTGGAAACACAATACCTTTTTTCCTAAGTGATGGAAACTCTGAGGTTGTTAGACACATGTTGAATACATGAACTAAAATATGAGAAATGGATGGAATAATATTTTTATAAATCTTGGTGAGATATCATCTGAACCAGTAGCAGATGACTTAATTCTATTAATCGCAGTTAATATTTCATGTAGATCTGAACACATCTGAACGAGAAACTACTATTATTATTAATAAACTGAACTACTACCTCAGTGCCCGATGGAGATTGAATAGATGTGAAAGCGTTGTTTAGGGGAGCCTTTGTAGTACACACCCAGTCTGCGTAGGTTACTCCACACATTTTTAGGGTGCAAAGCAAGATTTAACTTCGAAGTATTTTTGCTGGCCGAGCAAATGACAGAGGTCTCTCTATTCCGCACCGTTCTTTAGCGACTAAGGCCAGAATCAAAGCCAAAAATCCTGAACTGGTGATACAGCAGATCTCTTTTTGCTATCAGATTGCGAATTTCATCTGAAAGCCAAGAGCATCCACAACAAGGTGTCCTTTCAGTGGGTTCCTGGTCACATGGGGATCATGCTAAATGAAACCGCTAACCTTTTAGTTAGAGCTGGCACTCATTCTCCGTTCCTCAAACTGGGAACCGCCATAGGCGTTACCACCACGAGTGTCGGTTCTCTTATCAAAGCAGATGTTCATAGGAAGAATCAACAGAGATGGGCGAACCTGAACACTCGCAGGTGCATAAAACTTTTTCTTAATGGGCCCAGTAGGAATATCTCTGATTTTCTCATGGGGCTTGGAAGTAAACAGTGTAGAACTGTGGTTGGTATCATCACCGGATGGGAGTTGTTGACAGCCCTGAGTATCTGTCCTGCCTGGAAGGAGAGGCTGAAACAACGGAACACTTTTTGTGTGCTTGTCCGACCCTCGCCCGGAGCAGGCTGGAAACTCTAGGTTCTGCCCTCCTATCTGGTAGAGGAGTTGAAAAACCTTTTCACCAAGACCTGATGCACTTCACTTAGAGGACGGGAAGGTTTTGGTAGTAGGGCTTCTAGCGGGACAGCACAATGGTCGACTCTGGCTTCCGTGCTTGCGAGCTACCGTCTCCTCCGTTAAAAAAAAGGGTTTCCACCGGATTCTGGTGTTACTAAATATATTTCTATTTCGGAAACGATAAACCTGTTAAGATTTATTTGTATCGGGAAATAACTATATTTTTTCTGAGCCCGTTTGAAATTTGGAGAGTAATGATTACGAAACAGATGAAAGTGGTTTTAGAACTAATAAAAAAAAAAAAATCCAACAAGATTTAACCGGCTAAATTTTTTCGAATTTAATAAAATCCAACTAATAACAGAAAATAGAAAACAAGTTTAAAAATGTTTAATTTTTCCACACATTTTTTCCTAATTTATGAGAGAATGTTTTTATGATATTGAACCAACTATACCCAAGATCCCAGGGAGTTCATTATACACGGATTACAGTATGGTATAGTTAAAACTAGTAGCACCATATCGCGATTACTTAAAATATTTCAAATACATACATACTTACTATTTTTGATAATAATTGTTTGTACAAATACACACATTTTTTATGTACACATACCTCCCAAATCTGTTGGCCATCCAACCTCCACTAAATCCGCCTAACATTCCCCCGATGGCGAATATTGAAACGGCCACTGAATACAGTTGTTGAATAAATTCCTCGGTAATATCCTCACCATAACGATTTTTGTAAACATCTTTCATAAAATTTTCTATATTTTTCTCTGGAGCATTTATCACACCTGTATTGTAGCCAAATTGCAGCATACCAAGTACGGCCGCAAATATTGCATAAGATAGAAAGAACGTTAGTCCCTAAAAAAAAGAAGAAAAAAAACGAACGTTAAAATTGTTGAAATCTTAAAAATTATAAACATTTAAAATAAGCAATTATATACAACAACAAAATAAGGACAAAATATCATGCGTCATACATTTGCTACAATATTGTAAAAAGTGCCATTTCATAGTATTTTCTGTTGGAAATACTTAAATAAAATGAAAAACTCCAGATTCTTTTTGGTATTGGTAGAGTTTTTGAAAATCCTTTTAAAAATTTTTCGTAAGATTTTGTATTTATTCAACGTTATTTTAATATACTTACTTTGATTATGGCTAGCTTTTATATGAAATTTCTTCTTGAGATAGTTAATGTAATTAAAACATTGATTGAGACTCGAATACCAGCCCTTCAACATACTTACTGCATTTAAGTATGTGTATGTACGTAATACGGAATGGATTCCAATTATTGAATGAAGGAGTCATTGGATACATACCCAGAAGATAAACAGACGAGCGCCATTCATCATCTAATGGAAAATTTAATCAAATCAATTATTGAATTCAGATAAACTTTGGCAGTGGTCAGTTAAGGTAGTCTGTAGTCTTCATTAAAGGATTCATATTACACATAGCAACTAAGGTATCGATGCCATATAATATCAATTCCAGTTAAATACAGAAAGAATTAAATTTTGAAAGATATGTGATAGCTTCATTACATTTCCCATAAATTCCCCTTATTTGGACATTTTAATTTCCCTCTCCTCTTTTTGGACAGATTGACTTGCATAGGCGTAAATTTAAGTCATAGTAAAAATATTGAAAATTTGCATTTAAAACATTTTTAGTTAAGAACGGTAAAAACTACAATAGTGGATGAGTAAGATGCTTAGAAAGTCTGAAGGGATTTTTAAGTATAGAACAATTTACCAATCATAAAAATACTTTGGAAGCTACATAGCGTTTCTAAGAAACCGGAAAAAGTAATGTGCTCATATTTTCTTAGTAATACCTCCCAACTACACCACTTGATAAATATTATTATGTTACAATAACCAGTTCCGAAATTGGTTAAATGTAACGTCTTAAAACCAAGTAAAAATAACTTTTTGGTTGCATAATTCTAGTTTTTCAAATGCTAAACTAAAATGACGATGAGTTGATGTGATGCTGTAATTAGAAAGACCTAAATATCTTTTAATCAACTCAATTAAAACTTTCTAGTTTGGCTTCAAACCACAAAAAGTAATTATTAAGACATATTTTGTTATTTCTGCGATATCTGGCAACTTTCTGGTTATAAATATAACGTAATACAAACAAATGATATTATTTATCCTTGAGACAACATCTCAATTATACAAACGGGCAAATGAAAATTTAAATTAAGATAAGATTCAAAATCAAAATTAAAATTAAAAAAAAAATAAGAATTAAAATTAAAACTAAAATCTAAATTAAAGCAAAATCAAAAATTCAAAACCAAAGCAAAATTAAATGAAGGGAAGAGAAAAAATAAAAACATTAAAGATAACAAATGTGTGTGTGTCGCAGACAAAACGAACTCTAGTTTAGGGAGCCCAACAAGAAGCCGTCTGAATGTTCCAAATGAATTTGCTCACTGAATGTTACTAAGCAGTTCATTCCAAGAACGAATTACCTGAACAATGTAAGAACCCTCAAAGATTGATGTTTGTAATTTAGGTATTAAAAACTTATGCCCTCTGGCAGAGTTAAGAGGTCGAACCAAGTTAGCTAGATATAGAGGCTGGGCTTGTACATGAACATAAAACTCTCCACTCCAGATATCTTTCTAGCGGGCATCCAAAGAGAGAAAACTTAAGGTGAGATACATGGTCAAACTTTCGTAATCCAAAAATAAACCAGACGCAGTCATTGATTTTTCTAGTGCAGATTGAATTCAATTTCGTAAAAAACAAGGCAATCATACGTAAAGTGTTGAAGGATTAAAGTCTGTATTAGATGATGATCAAATTGAGGCAACAAAAAACCAGCTGATAGCCATAAGCGATAAAGAGTTGCGTAAATTTTGAAAAGGCTGACCTAAATATGGTCACTTCATTTCATATTCAAATTAAGTGTAACACCCAAATTATGGACCTTGTTCACGTACGGAATCATAACACCATTTATTCACAGTGACAGCGGGTAATTTCGAAAAGTCCATTGAGCCATGCAATGTACTGAAACTTATTATGATTTATTTTAAGATTGTTTGCAAATGCTCACTTACTAATTTTTCGAGTAAATCACTATTGATCCTGTTCACACAGTCTTCCTTGGCGACTAAGGTAAATTTGAACGTCATCAGCATAAATATCAAAATTAACGTCGCTAGTTACAACGGCAAGTCCTTGATATATAGGATAAAGAGTAGAGGTCCAAGAATGGATTCCTGTGGAACTCCATAGGTTATGTGAAGAACATGCGAAAAAAATTCCTCGGGATTTCCAGGGATAAACACAGCAATCTATCGAACTAAATGGTTTTCCAATAAGAGCTGTTATTTTAATTATCCCGCTATTTCGGTAGATGTCACTTTTGGAGCTGTCATTTTTTGACATTTGACAAGTATAAACTACGCCATTAATAAAAATGGAACGATACACGATTCAACAACGCATTGAAATTATTAAAATTCACTATAAAAATGGTGAAAATGTGGCAGAGACGGTTCGTAAAACTCGAACATTTTTGGGTCGTCGTGAAGCACCTTGTCGGACCGCAATACAGAAATTGGTAGAAAAATTCGAGCTGTCGGGACAAGTTAGTGATGTGAAGAATAAAACCCGTGCACGTCGAAGAAAACCCAGGTTTGTCCATTCCTCGTCGTTCTTTGGAATTAGGCATTCCACAGACGTCATTACACCGTATTTTGCATAAAGATTTGGGTCTTAAGGCTTATAAAGTTCAGTTAACACAAGAACTCAAGCCGGCCGATCATCAACAACGTCGAGTCTTTGCTGATTTCCACCTCGATGGCTTCGTCAACAAGCAAAATTGTCGCATCTGGGGCTCGGAAAACCCAAGAGTTATTGTTGAAAAGCCTAATATTACTTCGTAAATTTTTTTTATTTATAATCATAATCAGCGCAGAATGCTAATTGAAACAAAATTTAGAATATTTTATGCATTTGGTTCTTAGTTTTATATCCTTTGATCTTGGGTAGATTATACAACGGCCCCCAACTAGAAGATTTAGATGTGGTTAATTCTGCTCGTAAGGGTTCTGGAATAAATAATTTTTTTCTCGCAGATTTTTATGGAAGTCTCGTAACACTTTTGGATATCTAAGCAATTTAATTGCAGATAGTTCTTTTAGAAATCCTTTCTTATTAGTTTTAGAATTTTCAAGTCGTCCACCAAAGTTATATAAAACGATTGCATTTTTTTACAGATACGTTCAAGAAATGGAAGAAAAATACCAGTGGCCTCGTTTTTTTGTCTTTGCATGTCATACACATTTGATTACGTGTATCAAAGCCAATATTTAATCAAATTATAAAATTTTATAATTTCGGTCTTTTTTTCATCAATTTCAGGGGCTTTGTGTGTGTGTGTGCATTGAGAAAATCATATTCATTTTTTTAGACACATAGGTATATAAGACTTTGTCATGGTTTATTCTTTGATAAAACCGAATGAGTTTTGCGTATTTCACCCATAAAAATCAATTAGTGGTCTTCGAGTAGAGATAGAAAGAAACAATGTCAGTATATCAGTTATTAACCATAAAGTCTTGGTTCTCCATATCATCATCGATATCTAACATTAAATAAGAAGATTCAAACTTTGCTAAGTGTAACTATTATGAAAACTCATTATTTCACCATCAGATTCATTTTTTGAAATTCATCCTATATAATTCTCTTCCCGCAACATGGCTTCTAGCTTTTCGCCTCTCACGTCCACAAGCGAAATCATTTTGAATGCTTTAGTAAAAAAATCCTTTATTATCACAAATACACAAAAAATAAATCAAAATTTAATAAACACACAAAAAAAAAGAACACAATTTTAATAACAAAATGCATACAAAAATGAAAACAAAATTGTTTGTAATTAGTTGCATAGGGTTGAGAAAAGTAAGAAATCGTTCCTTACTTCACAACTGTTAGCGCGAGCAGCCGACACAAGTTATTGATTCTTCACGATGGAAACAAGAAAGTCTTATACTAGCCGCAGAAATGACAGTAAAAAAATATATGTTTACTGCTTGCCACCGAAATTGAACTCGAATGATAACTAGGGTCAAATAGACACCATGCGACTAATTAAGGGTGAACATTCTGATTGTTGTTTTCCCCGCAAGACTCGATCGTTTCTCTGGTGTATTTCAATTTTAAATAGAATTTCAATTTTATATTATGAAATGCATAATATGCATGTGGCATGACGGAAATGCTGGCCTTTATAGCTTCTATTTTGATCAATCATCTAAGATCTGAGCTGGAAAATTTAAATGCTACCAGAATTATTTTATGAAGTGATGGATGTTGTTACCCAGAACAGATCAGTTAAATTGGCGAATGCGCTTCTCGAATTGGCAATAGAAAAGAACTTAACGATTGAACAGAAGTACCTAGAAGATGGGCTGTAATATGTTTAGCCAAGGGCTGTTGATGGTCAGAAGTACTGTTGGACATTTTTGTATATATTTATTATATGATTAATACAAATTACACTGGCAGAGAGCTGCCACACTTACTTAATATGGCTCTTGATAAGCCGCTGTAGATGGTGGCAAGGTATGCCTCTATAAATCTGACTATGGCAGAATATGCCGATGTATATCAGAAATGGCCGAGTATACCGAAGTATCGTTAGGTAATGGCAGAGCATGCCGATGTGCTTTTAGATGGCAGAGTAAGCCGACGTTAATAGAGAAATAATCGTTTCGAATGATTGCTTAATTCTTATTTTATTGATCTATCGACCGCATTTTTATACACAATTTTGTCATGTAAAACTACCGTACATATTCATCGTAATCGTAATTATTACTGAAATTGCAATATTACTCTCATAAAAACATGACTGCTAGGTGAATAATTATTTACAGCTTCTAATGATTCATATAAATCATATCGATCGCATGAATGATATCGGGTAGAGCGATGACCTCAGGCATGGAAATTCCTTCGATTAAGAATTACGCTTGCATAGCAGAATTCGCTTGTCTTGCGTATTCTTCTTGAGGCCAAGCATTTATATTTGTTCTTAAATTTGCTCGTCGTTTGGATTTTGTTTATCTTATTGACTGAGGTCATGCTTTACAGGGCATACCCAGATGGAGGTGGATCTCATCTACAGTGCCATCGAAAGGAAATTGCCTCGACATCGTGAGATTTATATTCCAGACGACTATATTAATATCATGAAAAGTTCCAGGAAGGATCCGTTTAATGTGATATTCTTAAGCCACGATGACTTCTTGAAGTACGATGGGGCAAATAATCAAGTATAAGGTCAGGAAATAAAAAGGGTGATCCTGTTGTTATTTGATATTTGCGCCCTGCAATACTTACCGGAAGGTAAAATTAAATACAAACTCAACTTCTAAGATGCGTATGAGTATTTATCAAGGAGACTTTCGAAAATCAACATGAGTACGTCTGCCTTGTACAGTTCGCATTTACCTTTACCCATCGATTTGTCAAAGTTTATTCACTTACAAGTGAACGGATTACCATTTCATTTTACGATGTACTGAATCATAATTGTTTCTCTTCAGACTGTCGACATATCCAAAAAATATTAAGGAAGTTACCTGTATAAATCATTATTGTAAGCATAATAATAAATAAATAAAGATTTTCTACTTCTATAGACTCTTTTTTGTTACTTTTTACATTATTGTTTCAAAATTATTTAGAAGTAGTAGAATCTTGTTATAATTACTCAAAACTTAACTAAACTAGCTTAAAAACTTCTTGTTTTTACAAACAAAATGTTCTCTGTCATCACAGTAATTAATCTGAAATGTATGCAATATAGATTCTATGTCACCATAACTTTTAATAGAAGTATAATTATTTTTACTTTTAATCACGATATCATCAAAAACATCATTATTATAACGGATATAAAATAATTATTACCGTAATCCGAACATTACAACAAATAAATCTTATTTGTCTCTCCTGTAAAGTATGTCAAAACTGACATGAAACGTATTGCAATATCAACGACGATATACAAAAATGTATTTCGCTGGTTTACTTTAAAAAAAAATATAATTTTTTTTTTTGAAAATTTTAATGATATGCAAAAATTGTGTAGTTAAAATCCAATCACAATTTTGCTTTATATAACCATTTACTTCTCAATTTAATACCTAATAGTCCGAGAGCTAACAACATCACGAAAAAAAGGAACTTTAGTTTGGCTGATTCTTTCCTATCTCCCCTCTTTCACGAGCGCAATAGGAATGCGGCCCATCTGTCTGCTGAGAGAGGTTGCGTTTACCTGTGCGCATTCCATTCCACAGGTAAAAAAAGCAGTTTTCAAAATGATTTTAGTTCGACTTTTGTTTTTTTCATCTGTTTCCATAAACATCGGAAAATGTAAATTCGTTTCTTTTTGTCGTTAAATAATATTTATTCGAGCTGGTTTAATGCCCTAGACACGCAGCACGATCTAATGAATCATTAGTACTAACTATTTATTAAAATGCTGTGTGTTATACAGTATACGTCATTATGGCTCGAAAATCAGATCGTAATGAAGTACACTAATGAAGTGTCCTTTTCCTTCATTATAACTATAATGAGGAAAAATGTGCTAGATTTAGCATATAATTTTAACTTGCAGCTCCGCTGTGCATCTGCTGATTTGAAAAATAAGAAGAAGAAATGCAAATAACAAATTATATTGTCAATATTATTTTTAATATAATGTTTTTCACATTTGTAAATTGTTAAATTGTTGAAAAAAATTAATTCGAACAATATCGCTTCTTTAATGACATAAGTTTATCAGAAGCAGTTTAACAGAACAACTTAATTAAAGAAATGGCTGTGTGTCTCCAGTTTATAATGAATCATTATAGACTAATGAGTCGTAAGTTATTTCTTCATTAAGAGCGCTGTATGTCTAGGGCATAATTATCGAACCACATAAAATTGATTTTCCAGGCGATAATTCGGTTGATTATCTATAGCCAGATCGATTCGAGTGTGATAGGGAATAGGCCATCGCATACGAGTATTCTTGATGCAGTATGCAAGCCAGTTTTCTAGGGAGAGGTAAAAACCGCGAAGAAATATCTCTCCAAAATGTACAGATACTGCTTTGCTTCTTTTACCTCTTCCCGAGCAGAAAATTTGGAAAAGCTTTGAAAATAAATTATATCTCAACTGAAAGCATGCGTTACACCATTAATCAAAGATGGTGAACGTAAACGTCAAGAGGAATCGGCTAGCCAGGTTTCAATCAGACCAAATCAAATTCGTCCTCATAATTTCACTGCTCAATTGAAAAATGTTCAGTTCAAGAAAGCATTAGTTAAATTTTTTATCAACCACTGGTGATATGGCGTCTTATATTTAAAATTCTACAAATGCTTCTCTTTGAAAATAATAAATTCATTAAAGCAAGAAGCAAATTCTAGGATTATCTACCATATTTGCCAAATTGATATCGACCCTGAAGTTGTAATAAGATGCTCAGATTCTGATGCTCTCATCATACTCCTTGGTAACATAGATAATTTTAATGCTTCCTTAAAACTTTGGATCAACATGATCGTGGGTAATCATGAACCAAACATCAACGTCAATGAACTGTACAAAACTCTGGGTCCTTCCGTGCATATCTAGAGCTTTACCAGGCTTCCACACCATGACAGGTTGTGATTAATCTCCAGCTTTTTTTCGCAAAGGGAAATTAAGGCCTTTCAAATTACTAGAAGAATCGGAAGATTATCAGCTTGCATTCCAAAATATTGCCACCGATGATGAAGAATTACTGACGAGTGCATTTGTTACCATGGAAAGATTTGTTTGTCATATATATGTATGGAGTTCGGCAGAATAACAACCTCAAAGATGTCAGATTTGATTTATTTTCTAATACGTATCAGTCAAAAAATTTCAGTGAAAGTTTTGGGTAAAAATGCAGAAATTTCGATCCATCAAGCTTACCACCGTGCAGAGCTGAATTATGGCAGCATTTATTGAGATTCCAATACGTGACCACATTTTGGAGAAATGTCCACTCTAAATCTACTACATCTACAGAAGTCAAAGTATTCAAAATAAAATTTTTCATTTTTTATATTCCAAATAATTGCTTTTAATAATTTTCGTATGGAAATCTATTCAAGTCCCAATTCAATAGCGGAGCTGTATAATGGTGGATTTTTCTTCCAGTATTTTATCAAGAATATCCTCAAATCAGAGCCAGATAACCCAATTTTGCCCAGAAGCTTTTCTGTAGCTCTTGAAATTCTCTACAAAAAACGAATAGGACAAAATTGTGCTATCTCGCTGAGTTCATAAATTATTCTCAAAATATCATCGTGAGGAAAAACCCACTTTAACATGCTCAAATCGGTCCGGTTCCTAATGAGCATGGCAAATTAATTTCATGTGGCTCAATAATTAAACTAGCGTGTATAAAAATTACAGCCGCAATTAATTTGGTTTTAAAATTTTTCTTTTTTCAAAAAAAAAAAAAAAACAAACGTCTGGCTCGGTGGTAGCAACGAGGAAATTGTCTGAGAATAGCGAATTTGCATTGTCCGATGTTTATGAAAACAGATGAAAAAAACAAAAGTCGAACTAAAATCGTTTTGAAAACTGCTTTTTTTACCTGTGGAATGGAATGCGAATTATAAGTAAACGCAACACCTCTCACCAGCCAGATGGTCCGCATGACTATTGATATACTGTAAGGAAAGGCATATCAAAGAACTAGCCGAAAAGTCATTTCTCGAAAACGTTGCTAGCTCTTAGACTATAAAGCAGGTGCAACAAAATGCATGCGAATTTAAATCGTTAATAATACTTTTGGAGATTTTTTACATTGAACTTAACTTTTGAAATAATTATGAAATCATCTCAAGGAAAATATAAATAACGAGATTACTGCAATTGCTCATTTTTGCACATATAAAGGACATTAAAAAACACAAAAATGTTAAATATAAATATAATTCCAACATACAAAAAACTTGTTTTTTATTTTATTTTATTTTATACTAGCGGTGCATAACTTAAAAAAAAAATAAAATTCAGAAACATGCAAACAAAATTTTCATACTTTAAGAATTTTATTAAATAAAATAAATAAATAAACAAAATTTACAAAATATAATACGACAATAAAATTTGTTTTTTCCACAAACTTGTTCTAGTAATCTCAGTTTCCTTCTGTGCGTGTGCTCTTCCAGACGATCCACATATTCTCGTAATTCTTCAATTTCTTCCTTGACTTGCTGTACGGTATCCAGTTCATGTTTTATTGCAACCATATCACGTTTTACCTAAAAAAAAAACAAAATGGAGAAACATTTATTCGGTTCTGCGAATGTCCCTTGTAAATTAGAAGGATATGATGACTGCAATGTACGTGTTATGATCTTAACGTCTAAAAACTACTACCAGGTAAGATGATGGGATATTCTTAGACATTTGGTCTCTCCATAGCTAAAGGGACGGCAGCTATAATTACTTCAAGAGACATTTATTATTAAATTATAATTCAAAAAAAATGGAGGAAATCTACACTGTAAAAAATTCACTAATTGTTGCCACAAAGCTGAGGTACTTTCTCCGTAAATGTTGGGAATATTCTCTAAAATTTAGGGGAATATTCCCTACATTTTAGGGAAAAATACTAAGCTTTGTGGCAAGATGTGTTCACATTTTTTACTGTGTCCTACATTAATACAAAGCACGCACTGTAGGAAGAAGTCGCAGATTGTATTTGATTTTATTATTATTTGCATTAATTTTCTTCTGTACCTGGGAGCAAATGTTGGGCGTTGTATTTACAATAAACAATAAAGTTGAATATATGTAAGTATCCAACTAAAAGTCCTTTCCGGATCATAATTGAATAATACTATTCAATCTAAAGTCTAGAGGTCTGAACTCTTATACCTTTAGGGAGTCCAGATTGATTTGTAAAATATCTTAAGATCGAATTAGTTTAAAAACCAAATTTTATGATAATTGGGGCTTTAAAAAAAAATTGAATTAGAACAAAAGTGACCCCTGAAATAAGACCTTAACCAATCTCAGAAAAACGATTACCAGGGATTTCTACAATGTTTATTACAAACCCAAATGTTAGCAAGACAAGATGAATTGCTTGTGTAAAAATTCGTTTTCTCATTTGAGTTTTTTAAAATTAATAATACCAATTGGAAAAATCTTGTCATGAGAAGAAAGAGCTAAATTAGGGGTCTACCGAGGGAGCAGGGTGGTTCATTCTGAAAATTTCTGAAAAATTGGCATATCTTAAAGGGCTATTTGTTAATTTTTCAAATTAGGAGATTCCTAAGGGAAATATATGATCATAATAAAAAAAAAATCCCGAGGAAAAGACTGCAGTAAAACTAGTTCGTCCAGTCACTAGACGACATGTTCCGAGAAATCGTGTCGAAAAATAAAACCTTAGTTTTAAAGAAAAGAGCTAGGAACCAAAAATAACTGGGAACCACAAGACGGCTGGGCTTAGCTTTTTTCTGAAAAACATATCCACTGGCGTAACGAGGGTTCAGACATCCTTTTTATGGACGAAAAGAAGAATTTCAAACTAGACGGTTCTGATTGTTTCCGGTACTATTGGCACAATAAAAGACTGGACTGCAAGAAGAAATTAGCATAGCACAAATATCTCGATTGTGCTGAAAGAAGTCCTAATTTAAATCCAATGGAGAACTGTTGGTGAATAAAAAATTTAATTTATGTCAATGGCAGACAGTTTAACTTGGTAACTGAGTTCAAAACTGTCATTGAATTGGAATGGGAAGCTATACCCACGATAACCCTGCAAAAATTGGAAACAGGCTGAAGTTTGGATAACAAGATATTTGTAATCCCATGTTTGAAAATGAGCAAAATTAGTTAACTCCTGAATAGTGTTGTTGCCATGCGTTCTAATATATTTTACAGAATAGGTTGAAAATGTCAACTACCATTTTCGGATACGAGAAAGGGTTTTAGTAAGTTCTAAAATTAAACAAAACTTATTTAAGGGATAAAATACGAGAGAATAGGAGGTTTGAGAGGATATTTTGGTTAAATGGGGTCACTGGTAAAAAATGCACAAATTGTTGCCACAAAGCTAAGGTATTTTTTCTTAAAATGTAGGGAACATTCCCTAAAATGTAAGGAATATTCCTCAAAATTTAGGGGAATATTCTCTGCATTTTAAGGAATTATCACTACATTTTAGGGAAAAATACCTAAGCCTTGTGGCAACAATTGTGCACAGTTTTTTACTGTGTAAGTAAATTTATTATTTTCAGGTACGAGGAAGCGATTTAGCTAGTACCAGTAGGTATCTATAGGTGATGATTTTCAGAAAATTCAGTTAAGAGCCTAATCAGGTGGTATTTAGAGGTATAACGTTTTGATAAAGTGAATCTAACCAGTAACTTAGTCAGGTTTCAATGTAGGTAAGGCTAATTTAGGGCCGTAATTAGGGAAGGTTACTGCTTTTTGATTAAATTGAGTAAGACTACCGTTTTCAGATGCGAGAAAGTGATTTTTCCCATTCAGCACAAAATTACCCAGGGACATCCCATTCCATTCGAATACATCCCATAATTTTCCCGGGATAAACAGGAGGTTTTCAGTATGTATTTAGGACCTTATTTCTATGAGTTATTTGAAATTTCAAATAACTTATTCCCTGGGATATCCGCAGCAATTTTTAATGGAAACATTCTCAGTATTTTACAGATAAATACTTACAGGATGTGCAGGACAATTTTGGGAGCAAACATGGGAAAGTCCTTTTCCTCGCCTTCCAGAAGCACATTAAAATATGAATTTATTTCCGTTTGTTCTCTGGTTCTCGTAGTTCGTGTGGTTCTTGGTGACAGTGCTAATTTACCGCTTGGTGTGCTTGCGTGTTCCGTTCTAGGAGACCATAAACAGGACAACAAAATATGTATTGAAAGTAGCCATATGAGACATTTGTTGCTTATGCATGCTACACGCGTGTATTTATATTAGAATGCTTTTCGCTTCTATAATTCCTTCTTGTTTTATGACAGAGTTTGGTACATTTTAGGACGTGATTTACCAGTAATTTTGTCGTAGGTATTCCATTTGCAGGTATTAAAAAATTGGTTTTATATTTTGTGCAGGTACATATACCTCTGGCCTACACTTTCCAGCCATTATTAATTTTTTTTTGTACCCATCAGGAAAACCACGATCTCAGAAAACCTCAAACAATATCCTAGGAGGTCCAAAAGATGTTCTAAGTATGCTTACAGCGAGAATTGAACTTTATTTAATGCGTCACCTGTGCCTAAGTACAACCATAGGAAACTCTGTGGGAAGATCATGGGATATATCCGAACTCCGGACATTCTTTACTCCTAGAGATGTCCTAAGATGTTAATTGGAACCGGATGGGATTTCCCACGGATCATTTATATATCCTAACAGAATTTTCCATTAACATACCACGGAAACATTTGTGCTGTGTGGAACATATCTCTTACCTTTGAAGAAGCGTATTGAAGCTGTATTTAGTGAATAATTAGGATTTAAAAAAAAAACAGAAAAAAACACATCACGAGGGTGGGGTGTGAACGCAGGTGGAAATGTTTATTTAGGGGCTATTTAAGGGTAATAAAGGACCAACCTTATTGACAATAGGTTTAAGGTTTTCAATGAAACACGTTGAATCCACCATTTTCGGATTATAGCTAAGTCTGCATTATATACTCATAAAAGTCGATAATTCGGGTAGGGATAAAAACTCATTTCGAGGATATATTTTAGATGGAATTTAGGACCTAGTACTGCATCTGGGATGCCTGAAAGCGATTTAGCTGGGTCGTGACTTGGGGAATGCGCTTTAAAAGTGTGTATAAGGAGTAATAAAAAGGTAGGACCTTATATCGGTCTTATACAATTAGTAGATGTTGATTGACTGGGCTAAATATACAGATTTCGAGTACAAAAAAGTGACTTAGCAAGATCTAGATTCTGAGAAAATTTATTTAGGTGATGTTTAGGAGTTAATTAGAAGGTAATCAGCGGTTATGCTTATAACCCTTCCTCGTCACATATTCCGCATTGGTCGCATTGAATAGTATGACGGAAAATAGTTTTAAATAGTTATCTAACAAAAAGTATTTGGAATAAAAGAATTTTTTAGAGAAATTTATATTTTTACGATTCTAAATTAAATTAATAAATACAAGAGAAAAAACATCCGCCTCTTCCAGGGTTTGAAACTGGGACAAAAAAGGAAAGAGTATTCATTCAATTAGTTTCAAGAAATTATGAAGACATCATTGAACAATGTACACTCATACAATTTTGTGTTTGTCTAAGCATGGCCTATCTATTGCCTTCATGGTGCAAGACCACATACGGGACACCGTGTATATAGAAACAATTTTGATTTTTTTTTTTGTAAATAGTTATAAAGGTATTTTTGTGAAATTTTCTTGTTTTTTCTCTCTTTGATCCCGTTGAGATCCCAAGTTAAAATTTTAATATAAGGTGTAAAATATAAAAAAATAAATAAAATTAGAAGTATGTCTTCCAGGATATTTAAAGATAAAGGATAAAAACCTTATTCTTGATGTCATTTTCCGCATATATTTTTAATATGCTATTTTTGTTAGATAACTTGAAATCCTGTCTTTCAAATGAGCGCTATATTTCACTGTCCTAGCACAAATAGAAAAAAATATATATAAATTTTTAAAGAAGACCAAGACAGCATTTTGCGAATTTTTAAAAATGCCTCCAAGTATGTATAACTTCAAAAAAATTGGTGATGATCATATCACACATATTGCCTATGTGATATGGAATGACCCTGGAACAACTATCTTTATGCCAGAAATAAAATGATCTAGCTCTAGAGAATAGCCAATAATTGTTCGTAAAGTAATCATCGTTCGTTTTTTTTTTTAGTTTAAATTTTAACAGTAATTAAGTATAGCTTGGTACACCTCTCCTGGATTATTTATAGAGCAACTACTTTTACGTTTCAGTGTGTGTGGCAAAATCAATGTTGAAATTCTTATTTAACTCTTCGTGCCTGAATATTATTATTAAAGTATAATATGTATGTTAAAATGAAAAAAAAACTACTATAAAAAAACAACATTTAGCAAAACTCACCTCTGATACTTCACTTTGACAGCTTTCCACAGATTTCGTCAACTCTTGCAGCTGTGATCTAATTTCACACAAGGCGACCGTTGTCTCCAAGTGTCTATCGCCTCTTTGGAGCTCATCTAATTTTGCAGATAGATTCATACTCATAACGCTAACTTGCTTTTGCAAACTGCAACATAAATAGGAGCAAGAAAAAAAAAATCACAATTTTTAATGCGAAACATTCTTCTTTCATCGCAGCACAGTTGAATTTTATATTATTAAAAATTATCCTTATTCCTACTGAAATTATCTGGTTAATTTATACAAAAAACAAAAACAGAAAAATGTTTCTTTTTTTTTCATTTTACTTTTAAAATAAAACGAAAACTCGCTCATGCATAAATCGCTAAAATGAACACAAAACGCGACAACGATTCACCGCAATTTATCAGAATTCTTGAAAACTTCAATAAATCGCGGATCTCATTTGCTGCTCACGTAGTTCATAAATAAATATTTAAATAAAAACTAAGTAAGTTGTAGAGGTAAAAATTTATATTTTTATATTCATGAAATGCCAATTTTTTTTTTTTGTAAATTTTAATTTAAATAAAAAAGTGCTGCTGCATATGAAGGAAGCATTTTTTTTCTTTCTGTTAAATGATTTCTTTCCTCAGGAGAATTCAGTCTCTCTTCTCTGGTGGAAATTGTCGCTTCCATTTGCTCGCATTTTGCTTAAAATTCAATAAACTTTCAGGTAATTTTTCACTTTCGACGGTACGCTGTTTATGCAAAGCTGAAAGGATTTTTCGAATTTCGCATTAAAAAGTTTTGTGGGAGGGAAATTGTTTATCGTTTATAGCCAAGAAGAGGAAATGAGAATGCATTTCCTGCGGGAAGTGTTGGATTTATATAAATTTTAAAATCTCGACAGAATTTGGGAAAAATTCTTTTCACCACATACATATCTACACACACACATCTACATACACACATCTACATACACACACACACACGCTCATACTTGTTTTGTAAAATTAAAGTTTCTTTTGCGATTTGTAATATGCCATAAAAGGTATAAAATTAGTCGCTTAAATCTGCTTCCTTCGTTTTTGTTATGTTTTTGTTTTTATATTTTTTATTAGGTTTATGCTATGTATATGACATAGCTAGAGTACTGGTACGAATTTTACTGGAAAATGTCAAAACTTTTCAGATGTTAATAATTCCGAAATCTCTTGAGAAGCTCCTGCCACAAATAATTTGAATATGATGGGAATTTTGTGGATGAAAGATCCTTAATCCTGTGATTATTTGATCAACGGAGTAAGTGGATAAGTTCATAATCAGCTTCGTCAAATTTTGAATCTAATTCAGATTTGTATATAAATTTCTCTTTTATACACAGGATAATTATTATTTTATTGTAATATGAAAAATTTAAATGAACTTCAAATTTCAAAATAATTGTAGTATGGGCAATTTTGGACATGAAAATAGCAGTGCCAACTTTCAAAATTGTAAATTTTCTGCATTTTCTGATTTAGCTACAAATTGTACAAAAATAATCTATTCTACCCAAGTGGAAAGTAAGGAGTTGGTAACATTCATTATCTTAAAATACTTTCGTGGTTCGTAGAATTAATAACGGATAATGTCAATTTTATTTGCTTTAGTTTAGTTAAAAATGGTACAACTTCGTGCAAAAAATTTTTGAATGCTCTGCTAAAATGATGAGCATTACACTCAAGTGGAAAAATGTGGTTGAAAAATGTGGCGGTAAAAGGAAAATAACAACTTTATAAGATGGAATCCCCCTTTTTTTCAAAGAAAAATTCTCTTATTATCAAAGGCTCCCAGAAATATCATGGATTATCTCCAAAAGAAGTAAATTAAAGTAAATTATCGTATGAGCTTATAGGAAATACGACTTGGCTAGATCATCCTAACATAGTCTGTATTCTATCTTCCCCTACATACAATAATAAAGGCTAATTGACAAATTATAAACGAAATAACCGAAAAAGTTTCGGTTAAATAGTTATTAAGAAACAAAAAAAAAAAAAAAAAAAGATCTCCAAAACTAAGATTAAATTAAAAACAATTATAAGTAGAATTTTCGACTGCAGAGTCCTTTTGGAACACCCTGTACATATATTTGTTTAATATATATTTTCGTTTTAAATAAAGCATAAAAATAATGTTGTACAATTGTCCCTATAACTGTTTCTTTTGACTCAGGGTTGAGGACAGAAAATTCCTTGGGGTTTAACATGACCACCTGCCAAGTATGGCTAAATCCCATGGCACTCTAAATGAACGAGTTAGTTACAATGCAACAATCAGCGCCATTATGAGAGAGAGTATCCTACCTCTATGAGTCCCAATTTAACCAGTGCATGATTGACTTCCTTACTAGTAAAAGTCAGGACCTATCTAAGATCTCTGCTGATCTGTGGGTGACAACACCCGGTTGTATCATCGCAACTCCTCACTGAGAGCGAATATCTGGGCACGCATAGATGCTAGACTTCAAAATACACTCTCCCTGCATGCATATGTGCTACCACATCCACCGCGATGCTCCCATCAAGGGGTCTAAAACCGTGTTGAGGAGAATAATGTGAGCTATCCAGGGATCCTCAACACCGTGGTACTATGTTAGCAATGGGGCTACCCCAAATGGTATGGCTGCGTAATCCAAGACTATAAGACCATGATTACTCCCAGGCCAGGTTACTTCATGCAGATATCCTTTTATGAAATGTGACTGGTTACTTCATGCGGGCTTAAGATCTTAAGTGTCAGTGCGGACCACGAGAAGCCTAAGATACGCATCTGGGGAGGCTAGAGATTACAGCCAGTAATCTTATAACTGTCATTCATACTAAACATATAAGAACTACCGCATCAGGCATACTTAACTTCTGAATCCATGGACTTCAAACGTCTTTGTCCCTTGCCTAGGGCTTCTGTTTGAGATTGTATTATATCTGACATGACATGTGCACATAAATTATTTGTACTTAGCCTACAACACGGAAATCGTACCCTACTACAGTACCCATAGATTCAAAAAATCTTATATTTATTACGTACCGGAATCGCACTTGTGTGAGCACATAACTTCTTTTTGCAACCTATCGTCAGGCCGTACCCTACTACAGTGCCCACGGTGGGAGATTCAAAAGCGATCTTCAGTACAACATTGTTTCTCCAGTTCAGCAAATTTTGTGGTTATGCATGCATGATTTCTTCCTATATATCTTTCACCTTGGCAGCCCTGCGCGTCACAAACTCCTTTTTAACTGTCCCGGGTTTGGAGACAGTTATAACAATTCCCCTTCCGTCATTATCAAGCACATAACTTTTTTGTTTCATATTACTTTTAATTGCTTATAAAAAACTGTGGTATAATTTCATTGTTTTTTTTTTGTATTTTATATATTTATGTTTTGTAATTTACCATAAAAAAAAATGTTCACAGTTTGTTTTGTTTCCGGTCTCCCCGACTGACTTATAACGTTTATTTTTAGAAGAAAAAATCCTTTCAGCGATGTACCTATATCTTAAAATTTAATAAATTAACGAATAAAATCAATCTTCGTCCTTTGTTTTATGATCACTGCTGTTAATATAGAAAAAAATTACCTGAAAGTTGTTATTGAAAACAATTAAAAATCAAAAGTTAAAATTAAATTGGAAAATCAGTCGAGTGTGTGTGTGAATACTGCGGGGAACAGGACGTGTCTACTATAATATTACTTAACTATGGCATATTGTTGTAATTATATGCTTGAGCAAATGGTAAATTTTCAATGATAACTAAATAAATGTTTTTTTCTTTAAACAAAAAAATAAAATATATTGTGAGAGAGGGTAAAAATGTAAACGAACCAAACTACGCTTGTAATTATGTCTCAGGATAATGTTGGCTTTTGGCTGGCTGTCAAAAGTGCATTAGAAAAAGAAGTTGTAAAAACCAAGAAGTGAAAACAAGAAGGAATAATATATAGGTAGGTGGACGGGGAGGAGGGGGGGGCGGGTAGTGCATGACAGAAGGAAAAACAAAAACAAAGATCATGGAGAAAAATCTAAGAAAATGCAACGTGAAAATGTATGTAATACATATTATGCATGTAGAAAAACCTCAAGAGGGAAAAAATCATAATGAAGAAAATGTAAGAACTAAAAACAAGTTGACACTCCACGGGGACGCGAGACAATTCAAAGGAATAAAAATGGCAACACCATGGGACACAGGCAGGCAGGCAGCCATACAGACATATCCAACCATACATACATACATACATACATACAGCAGGATAGTCGTCGTCTGAAGAAAATGAAGTTGATCTGCTAAAAGGATTTCAAGTCTGAGGACATTGCAGTGGGTTGGGATGGGATGCGGGATGGGATTGGGTTGCGATGGAACAAGGACTCTGTTGCTATAAACAAAAAAGAAAACAAGAGATTTGAACACAATAGTCGAAGGAAGACGGGTTCTCTCACGGCTATACAACAAATCCACATTCACACAAAACGGTATGGAACGGGAATGGAATGGGTTAGAGAAAAATTAATAGAATGGGCTATATAGGGATGTGTTATAAGAAATATGCATATATCTAAATATATGGTGGACGGGGAGGGGGGGAAGGAGTACAGCATCTATATAATATGTTTGTCCACCAGTCCTAGATAGAGAAGACGGGAGCGCGCATCCCACATAAATTCACCATTCACACAAAGCTATGCACTAAACAAAAAATTTATTTCCCTTTCTCTACTTTGGTAGGCAGGTATACTAGTTCCCTATAGAGCATATGTACAGTTCTGTATAGCTATGGGTGCAATAGAAGAGAGGCTACAATGAAATTGTATTTTTAATGATATGATAGAAAAACAACACACACGCACACACACAGGAACACTCTTATGCCCTACATTATGAAAGTATATATATGCATTTGCGAGATATTTATATATGTGTGTACTTTCTCGTTTGCACTCTATATGTCAGATGTGTCATAATAATGATATGGTTGTGCCGTAAAGTTTAAGATCGCTGAGCTTTCTTTACTCTTTCTCCGGGTAATAATTTATTTAAGTTATTTATTCGTGCTCAAGTATACGAACCCGGGAGCGAGAACAATGACAACGCTTTGTTCAACTTTGCAAATCAGATTGAAACTTGTTGTATACCACTTATACTCTATATATGTATATAGTTAAATAAATCTAACTCTATACATATGTATGTATGTATCGCACCACCCCTTTTTCTTCTACCCATCAGCATAAGGCGATGCTCCTTCAATCTTGGGGCTCTTTTTATTATTACATATATATATATATATGTATAGGTATATATGTATGCACATAGTTTGACATATGACATCCACCAACACTTATTATTTTGAAACTTATAAAAACTTTAATTATGATAATATGTACGCTAGGCAAACTTTTTGAGCATTAAGCACATTGATAAACAAGACTTGAAGCTATTGTTTGATATGAAATCATGGAAGAAGGTAATTGGTTTATGACATATGTCAAAATCTCTTGAGTTTGTAGAGATTTTATGTCTCCAAAAAATTATAATACACACCGAGTACAAAAGAATTGTTAAATATAAATTGTTCGACAAATTTAATGTTTTTTCTTATTTCTTTTTGATTAAATAAATACAAAAAAAAAAAAAAAGAGAACATACAAAGGAAAATATATCATGCAAATAAATATTTATAGATGGCGCTGATGTTTTTATTTCATCATAAAAGGACGGAAGGAGCACAATATTAAGACCAAATACCAGAACCTTCTAAAGAGGTTAAGAGAAGAAGAAGAAAAACTTCGACAATAAAACTGAATTTTGTATTGTTATTAGCACCAAACATGAAAATTAATAATTTCGGGGTGCCAGCCAGTGTTCGATTTAATTGATGAGAACAACCGACTAGCTAGAGCTCTTTGAGTAATATTGCTTGCATTTTGGGCTAAGTACATAATTCCTGCTAGGAATGATAGCCGTCTGTGCAGTTTAGGAAATGGATTATCCTCGTTTTTTTCGACATTTTTTATAAATAGTAAAACAATACACATTACATAGGCAAGGGATAAGAGGAGTATTATCTTTATTGGTCGCCTTATATCTAACGAAGTGTAAATTAAATAGAGCACCCAATCTAACTGAATGCCTTCCGACAAGGTAATGACTCCTACAAACTGTAGTAATTCCGGCTATTATCTTGCGGGCTCCGTATTGGAGTAGGTAAAAGTTGTCAAGTTATTACACCTGGAATTTGTTTTGCGTAGGTTAGGTTGAGTAAGAGAGGTCTCGCTAGAAATACCTAGCCTGCATTCCTTACACCTCCAGTGAGTCCATTGTGCCTAATGACCTCATGGAATAACTTTTAAAATCACCCTAGAGCCATCTTAGTTCCTTTAGGAATCTCAAGATGCATTGGAACTCTTTCCTTTACAGATCCCCAGACTTGATAAAAAGTAGCTAGCTAATAGAATACCTCTTTTATTCAGTACTCGCAAAGTCCGTGTTGAAGGTATTCGATTTCTTCCGAATCATTACAGCTCCTGCAGAAATCGTTTGCCGCTATTCCCAGTTTTCTCACATGGTCTCCTATGGCCCAGTGATCGGTAAAACCCCCTACTATATTTCTGGTATTAAGCAGTTCTCCTCCTCTCATATGCAGGCATCGCTTTCCTCGCAATACGTCAAGTTTACCTGTTCTTCCATCGGAGGCTTGCGTTTTAACAGGCGCCCCAGATGATCTTCTATTTTAAAGCTCCGATCGGAAACCTCATATAAGCTAACGCTGTGCAGCTTTCCATTTCATAGCCCTTTTTAGCCAACACATCAGCCATCTCGTTGTTTGGGATATCCCTTTGGCCAAGTACTCAGCATAGCGTCACCTTGTACAATGTACCCAATTCCTCAAGGCTGATCTGGCATAACTGCACCAATTTCGATTTAACCAGCAAAACATCCCGAGCCTTAATGGCTGCCTGGCTGTCAGTGAATATGCAGATGTGTCGTCCGGACTCTCTGCACATAGATGCTAATATTGCCAGCTGGTAAATCGCTACGAAATCTGGACGTTATACCGACCTGGTTGTGTATAAAAATGGCAATAGTTTGCTTCAGCAGCGAATCCTGTCTTAACATCAGGCAAGCTTACATAACCGCAAGCACCTTTGCTCTGAGTACGCTATAGTCGGTATGACTTCAATATTACGAGTATTTCAGAAAGGCTCCAGTACATACACCACAATCCATATTAGAACCTGTGGGGGGGGGGGCTTGCTTTTGACTCAGAGAGATGATTAATTATACATATATACAAAACTGACTTTCTCTTGGGTTGGTAGATCAAATGACTTAAAGAAGGTAGTATGGTGAGAAAGATCAGAGGTATTGTCTCTCAAAGGAAGTTTGAGTGTCAGATTATGATCTCTTTAAGTTCGCAAGACCAATCAGGTCCCATAACTTTCTTTATTTATGTAATGAAAAGATACGCTCTGAACGTTGTACCACTGATTTTATTATTTTATTAAACCTCACAATTCTAGAGCAGAGAGCCTCGAAAAATAATTCCGAAGTTATTTTATGCGAAAATTTCTAAGATAATGCAAGGATGTACAGTTTCAGCAGCTCATTAGGTCAAAAATTGAATACTTAGTCATCCCAGATAGAGTTGAAGTTGTTGAAACTCTTGAGTGAGGAGTTGGAAAACGAGTTTTTAAGGTTACCAAAGTCAATAGTGGTATATCAAATATACAAGAGGCTTCAAAATTTCTACAGAAGAAAATGAAATGAAATGCTGGATAAACTAAAGAGCACAAATTTAGTATCCAATATCTATAAGGACTTGGTAAGATAAAATGGCAGCTATAAAAATTCTGGCGATAACCTTACCAGGAAGACCATCGATTTGGCTATTAAAACGATTCTAGACTTACAGATTTATAGACTGGTTAACTGGAGATGGGCGGAGCTAACGATATGTCTTATTTATAGCCCAAAATATCTTCCATGAAGATAGTCGTGAAGTCATGTGGAATATTACGGTAGGACTTAATGGACACTGCCTCTTTGAAAACACGTACAAATCCCAATCAATGATTTCTGTAGAAAATTGTATGGATGAAGAGGATGTGGAAAGTATTTAATATCCGGTATATGAATGAATGCCCTCACCATGCCAAACGAAGAAGCAAATCATTACTTCTCTCGTGAGTAGGGAGAAGTAGCAAACAAAGAAATAGAGGTATTACTAAAGTTCATTGATAGCTCTTGTGGCTGATTTTAGTCTCTTTTATTCTCAACAAGTTTTAGCTAGGTTCCAAAGACTAACCCAACTTAGTACCAGAAAGCATTATTGTGAAATGTTATAGGTATTACTGACTAGAAGCTGTTTCGGTAGTTCCCAGTTTAATCTAACCTAATCTAATATTAATCTGCCACCCCTGGTTCTTGTCATTCAGGTAGATGCCAAAAGGGCTTATGTACTGGGTGGCGCAAAAGTCTTGACCCTATTTGGTTCAACTACAACTTCTTTTCTAACTTACAAAACTAGAATTAGTTTTATATATATGTATATTTGTGCCATGAAATTTCGTCGCATTAGGATTTGAAGATGAGGTCTCTTAAATGGTGACCTTCGGAGTTCATGCACATTTCAGAAAGAAGTCTGGATAGATCAGATCGGGTGATCTTGCAGGCCAAGGCAAATCGCCAAAACGAGAGATAACACGGCCTGGAAAAGCGTCCCTCATTAAGTCCATAGTGTCGCACGCTGTGCTTGCCGTGGCGCCGTCTTTTTGGAACCAGATATGCTCCAACCCCAATTCATCCAAACTGGGTATCAAGAACTCAGGTAACATGGTTATGTAGCGCTCGCCATTGCCTGCAGCGTCTTCGAAAAAATAGGGTCCGATCACACTTTCAGCACAGACGCCACACCATAAAGTAACTTTTAGTGGGTGTAAAGGTGTTTCTTGAAAAATGCGCGGATTTTCAGTGCCCCAGAAGCGAGTATTCTGCTTATTGACATGCCCCCAGAGATGGAAATGTGCTTCGTCACTCATAACCAATTTTGAAAAAAAAAAAATCATCCACTTCAAGGTTGAGTTTTATGACGCGCTGGCTGTACTCTAGACGTGCTCAGCGGTCAGTAGGCCAGCAGCTGATGAGTCATCTGAGTTTTATGCGGAAACATCTGGAAGTCTTTGACCAAAATATGCTGCAGAGTCCGCCTGGAAATGCCCAATTGCGTGCCACGTCGCCTCATTGATGTTTCTGGACACTATTCAACATCTTCGCGCACAGCATAGATATTTTCGGCTGAACGACCTGTTCTTGGTCTATCCAATGTTGCGCCAGTTGCTTCGAGGCGAGTGGGAAAGCGTCGCATTGTGTGACCAACCAGTGCCGGACGGCGGGGAAATCGTCGACGAAATTCACGTTGTGTTTTTATCACTGATGAATTATTCCGTAAAAACATTGACACGATTATTCCACGTTCTTGGAGAGTATAACGGTCCATGTTTGTTTTTAGTAATTTTACATTTGTTTACTACACAATTTTCAATATCAGAATGACAGAAGATGTCATATAAAAAAAATATAAGTAACTTCTATAGTGCCTTCTATAGTACTTTTGCGCCATATATAAAAAAAAAAAACAAACCAACCTGTTCCACATACCTACTCAATTTAGAGAATGTATTTAAAAGGTAATACTGTAATTGTAGGTGTTAATATATAAAGAGAAATATACGAGTCTCTATCTCTGGCTATCTCTGGTTATCATCAAGAATAACTTTTAAAATGCATAGAATTATTGCCAGTGAAGTTCTATGTGAGTTATTAGAGTTTCAATGATTCAAAATTAACATTTGTATCATAAAAAGGACTATAATACTAACACTGTTACCGATTTAAAATTTCATAAAATTGTATTTATTCTGTGATAATATGAGCATTTAGTGTTACAAGTCAGCATAAGATCGTCATATTGTTACGAATTCTGTAACTTTGTAACTAAAATAGTAACATTGTTCCGAAATTTTTTAGTATTGTTAGAATTTTAAAAGATTGTTTCATAATAGTGATGGTATCGCATTATCTATAGAGTTCAAACTGTGAAACTACAAAATTGTGAAATCATTAAAATAAAAAGCAAATTGGAGCTAGATATGTTAAGTGTTAACTAATCCATTGAATTCTCCAAGGACCCGTGATTTTACTGTAAAAGTTAATTCTATAAATAACTTACTAATTCAGTAACATAAATATATTTTACAAAAGTTGAAACTATATGTCAACACCGGGTCTAATACACAAATTGAGTAAAGGGGAATACCCATTTTTCATTACAACTGTAAGCCCGATATGAACAGACATGTCAGATGTTTGAAACGATGAATTATGATAGTCTGAACATATTTTATTAACAAAGTTTATTTCAATTAATCGGGAGGAAAACTTTGGCGATCGGATGTATATTGAGTGAAAAAGTGAACTTTTTTACCACTAGTGATTGTGCACAATTGGTGCGTAGTAGAAAATGACTTCCTATGAGAAAAATGTTCACAACAGAGCACTAATTGCCCTGAAAGAAAGAATGGGAGCTGATAATTAGATAAAGCGAACATTAAAACCCGTTTTCCGATCAGACATAACCCTACCGGTGCGACTTTTATTGCGTCGATGTTGTACCGCATGGAGCTCTCTCACCGTCATACATACTATGTATATGGACGGACAAAATCGGCAGACGTTTTGTTGATTTCACGACAAAATTCATCAGTTAACTTGGTAAATGCCACTTTTCGGTTGACAAGCCCTGTCGCAACGCTGCATGCCGAAAACTTATTGCATCGCAACCGCGCATTACAGACGCATGTGTAGGTACTCATTAAAATACACTGTGCCGACAGTGGCTCAGAACACTTCAAGTTTACAGAGTCGAAGTTATACCGACCGACGTCGTACTGACCCGTGAGCGAGGGCCTAATACTGCTGGAGACAGACTTGCAATTTAAATATTGCAATTTGCGCTAAGCCGTAAGTCTGTCTCTATATACTGAGAAAAAGAAAACGTATATGCTCGGTGTACACTCAGTATGTAGCACATTGGAACTCAATATTGATATTGCGAAAAATGTACGCGGCATATGAGTTTATTGCAATATGACCCTAGTTATAAACCATAATCATTTAATACACCCACTTTTAGAAGCGAATTTAATACTGTAATGTTGGCTGCAACTTTTTCTGACATATAATATTTGACACTTGTCAAGTTAAAGTGTCTATTTCGTTTTTATTTTCAATATGGACAAGTAATTTTACAATATTTACTCGGATTTAGTACGTGTGCGGAACTTTCTTAAGTCAAATAACAAATTAAATGACAAATCAAGTGATTAGTCAATTGTAAGTTTTCTAATTAATTTCTCAGTAGCGTAAGTAGCGTAACTAGAAAGTGTGTCACTGAAAATTTAAAATTCCAATTGACATAATTGCAATATCAATTTAGAAATTGCAAGTGAGTCTCCCGTTTAAGGTGCGAAAATGTAGCACCTCAGTTCAAATAGGAAAAAGGGAAGTACTAACAAAGAGAGTATGAGCTTGAACGATTTTCAAAAATAAAAAAATATAAAATATGCTACGCTTTCCAGGGCGGTCAAAGGTTGATCCAGTAGATTTTGGAAAATTTAGTACCAAATCGAATTTCTTAGGTCCTGAGAAGAAGTTTGAGTACCCACACCCCTATACTAGGAGGCTTAAATAGCCGAAAATAAATTCGCCCCCCCCCTTGAAACCAACTTTCATTTAAGTCTTCAACGGACTCTCTACAATTCCATTGTTCAGGAGATATATGCAAGAACACCCCCCCCCCCCCGCAAACATACTTGACCAAAAGACGCGCAACATTGAGACGAACATAGGTACATACATACATACCGAATTTGGTATAAAAGTGTTTCTTCTCCCTCCACTCCCCACCACTCCAAAAATCAAAAATCGGGGTTCTTCGAGCAACCCTAATTGAGATAGTTACCGTTCTAATAAAAAAGAATGACAGAAAAATATTATTAACTAGTATCACACGAATATTCATGTTAAGCCTAAAATGGGATTCTCCTTTCCCATAAAATGGCTACAGGCAAAACGACTATTACGTCTAAGCCTTTCATAAGCTTAATATCATAGGCATGGATTAAACTCATAGTCTTTGTGTATTATCATACACTCACCACACCCGAGTCAGGCTACTTATCCGAAGTAGTAGAAATTACTTCCAGAACAAAAAAAGTTAGCAATATACGCATATAACATTAATAGAAATAATATAACAGTTATAGACAGTATAACAAATGAAATTGATAATTATAACCCGTTCTCCACCAAATATAACTAATACAAAATTTGTCGAACAATTTACACAACAAAATTATTTTTCGAAAAAGAAATGTGTAAAAATTAAGTGTTATACAAACTATTCTACATATAAAAGATAAATTATTTATTTGTGAAAAAGAAGTAGCACGAAACGTGGCGACTACATTTCAATAAACAAATCAGAGAGAGAGAGAGAGAGAAAAAAAACAGAAACGAGAGAATAACTGATAATTATAATTAGGAAAAGTATAGTAAGAGTTTTTATAACTATATAAGTATGTATGTATAAAAGTGATAGTTCATATAACTATATTTATTTATTTATACATTAATATCCTTCTCAAGAGTGCATTTATAGTTTGCCAAAAAAAGCAAGCTCTATCTCAGTGATCGTAAAACTTTTCGACACTTTGTAAGCGTGAACAGTGAATGAAAGCGATTAAATTACGAATGAATGATTGAATCTCAATGAATGAATGAATGAACGAATGAATCTCAATGAATGACAGAATGCAATATGAATGAAATATAGCGATAAAAATGTTATAAATAAGAATAAAAAAAAAGTTTTTTTTTTTTTAATAAATATTTGATAGTATGTACCTTGGAGGCATAGCGCCCATCATTTTGATGAACTGGATTTAAATAGGATGATGAGAGATGATGATATAAAGGATGAGAGCTTTTATCTTTTTTTTTTTTGTATTATTTTAACTTTCGCTATCTTTTCTCTTCTCTACTGTTACGCTTTCTTTATATTATTATTATTATTTATATTAATTTTTTCTTAATTGTTATATATGCACACGTTTTTCTTTTTCATCTTTTTTGTTTTGTTTTTAAATTAATTTATAACCAGATATTCATTTTTAGTATTAGTAACGTTTTTTGGAAAATTTTCTTTTCTCTTTTTTTGGTTTTTTTTGGTTTTTTTTTTTTTTTTTAGTTGGTGAATGTCGTATGTCCAAACTAGTGTGGTCAGGTTATTGTGTTTATATCGCACTGCTCTATAATCTGACCAATTTATGCAAATCTATAACAGAAAAAAAGAGAATTTGATATTATAATAACATGTGAGATGTAAAAGGAAAAATATTTTTTTTTCTTATTTCTTCTTTTTTTTCTTAGATTTGTTTAAACGGATGCAGAAATAATGGGGGAAAAAATAAAAGAGAAATTTTTGTGATATTTATGAAATATGTATATTAAAAGGAAAAAGCATTATATAAGAATTATATGTTGGAGATTAACTGATAAGAATAAAAAGAGAAACAAATAGGGTAGACAGATAGCCGATTAAGATGGAGAGAGAGATTCATTTTTTCGGTCTGATATATGTAGGTACATACACACTTACATATAAATTAATCGTTTTTGTGTCTTCCATTGGAAAATCATATATTTGTTTTTTATTTAATTTAGATCAATAATACTACATAAGTCGCCGAATCATTATATACTGAATACTTGAAGGTAAGTCATTCCAAAAACGTATCAATTGAATAAGGAAAGAATCCTGCATGACTCGTTTAGAAGACAATAGTTTAAAGCTACCTCCATTCTAAGTGAGCTTATATTGTCAAGTTTAGGATAGATATAGTTTCCAACCAGAATAAGGCAAGTCTATTGCAATTGTTGAGTGGTAATATATCAGGTGACAACCATAACATTTGCAGGCCACAATAAATTTTCCTAAATTGTGCGCTGATATAATCTCTGCACTTTAAATTAGAATTGATCATAACTCCAAGGTTCTTAGTTTTATCTACATACGGTAGTGTAACAGAATCAATGAAAACTGGTGGAAGCTGAGCAAGCGGATAGCCTTTTTTGTGTATTGGGGTTACTGAGCATTTCACAGGGTTTAACCTTATATCAATAATAAACGTCCACTCAGATAAGTTTGCCAGATCATCGTTAATGCAGTCAGAACAGTTCTCCACAAGGTCGATAGAACTGCTAAGGTAGATCTGCACGTCATCCATATAAAAATGAACATCAGCGAATTGAATTTTCGGTGGCAGATCATTTATATATATAGAGAGAAGAGAAGTGGTCTAAGAATAGAGCCTGGTGGGACACCTTTATTGAGTGATATTAAGCTATAAAACTCACCATTCACCTTCATTCATTGCTTTCTACTTGATCTATCACAAGTCTACAGGCGGAAAATTGTTTTTTAATTTAAAATATTTTACGCTATCGAAAGCCTTAGTAAAGTTCTGTAAACTCACCATTGTCAAATGTCGTTATTAAATCGAAAGTAACGTATAATAAGGCAGTGCCGCAACTATGGTGGGAACGAAATACAGGCCGATATCATACGATTTTTCCCTAAAAAAAAGTATTCAATTGTGAGCACATGAGTTTTTCAAAGGCCTTCGCCAGAAAGCATAAGACGCTTATCGAGAGGTATGTAGGTAGTTTATTTTTTTTTTCGATTGGCATGACAGTGCCTACTTTCCAAGATGATGGAAAAATAGAAGTTGTAAGGTACGTATTGAATAGGAGCAGATTGCAGTTTGCATGCTAGCAAAAATACTTTTGAGAAAGCGTGGAGGTAAGTCATCTGGTCTAACAGAATCTGACTTCATAGAAAAAATGGCATCATCACAATCAAGGCGCACTTGAGTCTCCTTTTCATTCATGCAATAGAGTTTACTAATGAGTTTACCGAAATTTCAACTGTAAACCTGTCAACCTTACCACGTTGCTATGTATGGTGGAAAAATATTGACCGTGACATAAAGTCATTATGTAATTGTATTTGCGCCTTAGTAAAAACAAATCCTAAGGAAGTGTCTGATCATATTCTTGATAATATCCCAGAGAGAATTGGCAACGCATTCATCTAGACTATGCTGGGCCCTTCATGAATATGAACCTTTTGATTGTGGATGACGCATAGAGCAAATGGATTGAAGTAATTTCACGAAACAACACATCGAGCGGTAAAAGTATAGAGGCATTACGAGAGATATTTGAGCGATATGGCTTACATGTGACAGTATAGTAACAGACAATGGACCTCAATTTAAATTATACGAATTTCAACATTTCATAAAGGCTAAAGTGGCCCATACATGGCGAACATGTTGTCCAAATTGGTGTGTCACACATGAAAGCCTTTTCTACACATACTTGTCAAAAATGCTGTCCAAGACATCACTACAGGAACACGTATCGAGAGACGCTAGCATTGTTAAGCTTTCTACACGTCCTAAAGAGATGTTCTGGAACAGACGATTCCGCAAGATGACAAATCCTCCGAAGACAAATCTAGAGTTACCAGGAACAGCGAAACACCCTTGGTGCATCAGCCAGATATTCAGCCAGGTCTACCATACTCATATCGCACACGAATGGCACCTGAACGTTTAACGTATGTAACTTTTTCTCAACAAGGGAAAAGGTGTTAGTAGTCGCACTATCACTCAACACAACAACAAAATGCAGCAATACATTATAGCGTCTCAGCATTCGATAACGAGTACCGCTATCAGTAGGAGATGTCGATATATAGACAAAGTGGTTACCAGGTGTACAAGTATGAAATGGTTTTTTTTTAACTTTTGCTGCGAACCATTCATCGAGCCATTTTTCAAAATTTCGTTCAAACTAAAGGACTGCTCAGCAAGTGCATGACCAATCGGTGCAAACAAGTGGTAATCGGAAGGAGCCAAGTCTGAGTGTTTCAAACGTGTCGAGAACCGGTTTCGCCGTATGTGATGGATCATTGTCATGAAGAAAAATGTTGTTTAACACATGTGGTATCCATCTACTGAATTTTTCCCATCTCTTGTAGCCGATTGAAAACAGCTTGTTGACTAACGCCAAATTGCTCGGCTTGTTTCTGTTTGCGAATCATCTTCGTCCAGCAATGCTTGCAACGTCTTCGTATTTTTTTACCGGTTTTTCACGTTCCTTGTCTGCAACATCTAATTGACCACTTTTGAAATGCCGAAGCCATCGTTCAAACATATCATGCGATGGAACATAATCACCATAAGCTTCTCGCAGTAATCGGTATGATTCTGCAGCAGTTTTCTTGAAATGAAAACAAAAAATTAATGCTGTCCGCTAATGCTCTTTGTTCGGCATAAATTTCGAGATATTGAACACAACAACAAAACAGTATGCACACACTTTTCCAATTTATCACACATGTGCGTTTGACACTTGTTGATGACACAACAAAATGGAACAGAGTCAAATCTTTATAGCACAAGCTACATTGGTGCGCCATCTGTTGTCTGAAATCAGCATTTCATACTAGTATATCTGGTATATGCCAAACATGAATAGTTCACCCTCACTCCAGCTTATCAGGTCTTCTAATGCTATTTGTTATTGCATACTCACAGCGATGGCTCAGAATTGAAAAATTCATTGAGAAATGTGCATAAGAAAGAAACACTGTGAAGAAAAATTTACAATGAAATATTTAGAAGTAAGTATCTTCCATCGAATCATAATCTCGTTCGTCGTTAAATATCAGGAGTCACAATTTGTTTTGAAACCAAAATACTCGACTTTTCACTCTCTTCTAACATTCAACAAAATTCAACATATGTAGATGCCGCTAGACCTCTAAACAGGAATGATTGTACTGCTGGTTGCTTGCTTGAAGTCGAAAAGGTGTATTCAGTTCAGTATAGACATCAGGTTTAAATTTCAAATTTAAAAAATTTGAGTTACCTCCAGATCGCAATAGACTAATTTATAGTTTTCTACTAGAAAATTATATGTAGAACTAAAAACCACAATATATACATCATTTAAAGCAATTGAAGCTGGTGTCCCACAGGGCTCTATAGTATGCCCAAAACTTTTCAACTTATATATTTCGGACCAAACTCTAAACGAGAATGTGAAGATACTTCTTTATACAGATAACTCGCTTCCACTATAAATATTTAGACACTTCGATAAGGCGTTCTCGTAATATGAAATTTTGTATACGGCTGGCGTTTTCGTAATATTTATAGTTGTAAGTTCCAAAATGTTTGAAATGGGCCAGATCCTACGTATTCTAGGAAAACGGTCAACAACAGACGGTTTTAAGGTATGCTGAAAAATATAAAAATCTATGAAATTGGTAATAACCACTTTACTGTCCGACGAACCATTCTAGAGACAAATGAAAAAATAAAAACATTTGCATGTTTTCAAAACAGAAGGCGTTGGCTATATATATGGGTGTTTCCACTATTTTTACAAAATGAAATCCAAGAGGCGCAGTAGCAACTAACAACGTACAATGACGTCAACTGTGCCATAAAATAGTGGACATATATAGTGCACTTGTGTCATAGTTGTGCTACATGTCCCTTTCCTTTCTTTCATAGATAGAGTGAACCGACGATCGTTAACATTTCACAAACGATAAACATTATTCTCAATGTCACAAAAGAAAATGGAAAATTATTTTTCCTTTTAGCCAACTCTCTCCGTTGTTAGTAAATTTTTCATGTTTTATTTTTATACAAATATTCCGACCTATGTCTACATACATATATCAGACCGATTGGAACATGAATGAAAAATTGGAAAAAAAAATTAAACGAAAATTTTATCAAATCACAAAAAGAATAAAACGAAAAGTGCAAATATTTAGAGGAAAATGGAAAACACATGAAGGTGATTCTAACAACATTTAACTACCGTAGTAGGTACATTTACAGGAGGACACACCAAAACATTCGCATTCAATTCAAATGTTGCATCACAAAGGTTCTGTTTTCATAACTCTCATCAATAAAAAATTGAAAAAAAAAATATACATATATGCGACACTACAATGGAAATTCATATTTTTTGTTTACATTCCATATGAAGAATGTTATGTACACGTTGTTGCACAGTTACCTAATATTTTACCATCAATAAAACACACAAAACATGAATTTTTCGCGACTTCTATGTATTTCTGGCGACACGGTGCATAAATTTCTTAGTTTGGTCACACTTCGCGCAGTGTCGAATTGCCAATTGAGCGTTAAAACGTGGAAAACTAAATTTAATGGCAGCAAGCACGTGAGAACTAAGCCAAATATAATTTTCACAGGAACACAGCAATGATGCGGAAAAACGATGAAAATGAATTTTTCATGGCATATCAGTCTACTTTTGTTTTGTTTTTTTTTTAAATGTAATTTTAATTTTGCTAGTTGTTTATTGTGGCGGAATTTCATTTTAGGGTTCCGTACCAAAAGGCTAACAAAGGGAACCCAATTACTAAGGCTTCGCTGTCTGTCCGTCACCAGGTTGTATCTCATGAACCGTAATAGGTAGACAGTTGAAATTTTCACAGAGTGTGTATTTCTGTTGCCGCTATAACAACAAATAATAAAAATTAAATTAAATTAAAAATTAAAGGGGGCCCCATACAAGAAACGTGATTTTTTCGGCCTTTTTTTTCCTCGTTTTATTCTCATTCATTATTATTATCATAAGTAGCCATTTTTGTTTTTGCAAATGACAGCATTATTTTTTCACATGATGCCTACTCTTATTTTAAAAAATTAATAAAAGGTACCTACTTAGTATTAAATTTTGTACGATGGTACGGAACCCTTCGTGCGCGAGTCCCACTGGCACTTGGCCGGTTATTTTGTATTATTTTGAATCTATAGCGTGCAGTCTTATTTAGATTTTTTTTCGATATTCAATAATTTTATAAATAGAATCCATAAATAAAAATCCTTATATCGAACTACTTACTTCCTTCACTTTCGTATTAATTCGATATAAGAAGTAATGTTGGGGCTGCATATGTTTTTGTTTTAAATTTGATTTATGAAGATTTTAGAGTCTGGAATAAATTTAAATAAACAAACTTATAAAAATGACAATTGGGCAATACATATAAATTATATATTGCAACGGTTCTCCACAGAACACTTGTACTGTCATTAATACCTCGCCCAGTTCGGCAATGACAGTTCTATTGTTCAACATGTGTGCGATCCAGTATTTTAGGGACTGATTCAATCCATGTTTTGTTAGCGTTTCAGTGAAATTATGTAGCAAAACATTATTAAAGGCACCTTTTACATCCCTGGTCCCATTATATAAGAAACCCATTTAACTTCTTGAATCCCAGGCTCCACAATATCGCTTAAAGTGGGTGTTACATCGGGAGCGACGCGACAATTTTAAGTTGCCGCTGAGCGATTACTCTTGCAAAATTAAAATCTATAAGTCAAACCGGGAGCAGTGCAACAAAATATTTGCCGTGCGGCGATTTTATAGATTACTCAAAAATTCAATTTTGCTGCTGCCGCATTTTTCATTCGAAATAAATCTACACAATTCGTAAAATGAGGCTTTTGGAATTCTAAAGTATTCGTAATCGAACCTTTTCACTTTTCGCGGTATTTCTTTAACCAGAGCTAATAAATAACAGAATTTCTTCATCGGCACTAGAATACATTTGGATAAAATCCGTCGCTCCCAGTGTGAACATTCTATTTTGCCGCTTGCCACCGCGCCACTCCAGGTATGAGCAGGACTTAAGTCAACGAAAATGTAAATTTGTTGATATACACCATCCCAGAGGTCATGGGTTTGAAACTCAACTAAACTTGGGTCTACGCTTTTTCTTACCTAGCCTTCTTTCACATTTTCTAGAACCCATATTATAAAGGGTGATTTTGCATTGGGGGATATAAATGAAACAGGAGGAATGTTTTGAAAATAGGTGGAAAATTGTATCGCATTAGAGTGGAGGGGGGTGCAATCTCAACCGTTTCGGAGTTACAGGGTGATTAAAAAAATAAAAATATGCTACATTTTCACAAAACACTCCGTAACTTCCTTATAAACCATCTAAGCTTTCGAACGAATGTAGAACCATCACTTCACTCTGCTCCTGTCGCTACTTATAGTTATAGAACGTCAAATGAAAAAAATTGAGTTATAATTGTTACATTTGACGTCCTAAAACTAACGACATGAGTGGGGTGAAGCGATAGTTGAACATTCGTTGCATAGCTTAGACGGTGTACTATCATTTGAGCTAAAAATCATCTCCCTAATAAGTTGTACAAAAAGGATATTACGGGATGTTTTATTAGTCACCCTGTAACTCCGAAACAGTTTAGATTGCCCCCCCCCCCATGCCGTATAATATTTTGTTCTTAACACTTCAATTTATCTCGTGATTCATTGATGACCACCAATTCAACATCACCCTGTGTACCAATCCCCACTCCTAGAATCCTCCATCAATACAAATATCAATACAAACAACGACCGGAATGGGCTCTAGAAAAACCCTCGAGAGTACTTCCCAAGCCATGAAACAGAAATCTATATGTATGCGTTGTGAGTCCGTTTTCTAAAATGTTCTATATTGATACTTATGGAAAAGTGCCGAACATTGACTTTATATATGCTATAGAGCCTAAACTACTGTCCTTACAGGAAAATAGTCTTCTAATAATTTAAAGCCTGGCTCCTTACCTTCCCAAAGGCTACACTTCCTATATACCTTACTTAACAAAATAATAAAATAGTTTTGATTACAAAGTAACCTTACCATTTTACGCTCTCATCTGAGTGATAATTGCATGTCCGAGGAGTCCGAATCTGTAGGCCGCAACATTCGATTTCATCAGATCACGGCATGCCATGGCGGCACACCGGCATTACAATGATTACTCAGCTGAGAATTTTTGTTTGAGGAATCGTAGTCTTTTGGTTAACATAATTTTTTTTAAATAACTTTGTTAGGAAAGGTATGAAAATTTTATTATGGTTCAGAAGTTAAGAAAGCAAGTTTAAGATTATCACAACACCATTTTTCTATATGAATAGTAGTTTAGGGGAGGAGCTATTCAAATCAAACTTTTGTCAATCTTCAATAAGAGCACTACAAATATTTTAGAATTCTAGGACTCAGTTGGGGCTCTCATGGGATAGTAAGGAATCTGTTTCATAGGGCTTATGAAGTATTTCTCGAGGGTTTTGGCTCCAGGCGAGAGAACAAGAACAATTTTAAGATTCATCACATGAAAGCATTCACCATAAGTAAAGACACCAATTGGAAAGACATCTGAGACAAAAACCGACAGACTCCATAAATATGGTGTTTTTTTTTCGTAATAAGTGTTAGATAACATCAATATAATAGCTACTGCAAGCTAATCACCTGACATAGAGAAAAATAGTACACGATTTCAAAAAACTGATTTAGAATCTTGCGGTGGAGAGGCAATATAGCCACAGAAAATCGATAAATATTGTGTAAATTTGTGCATCGATCATCTTCAATTTTGATGAAACTTTACAGGTAGGAGTGACCACACTTTCTTTGAAAAATTAAAATTCACAAACATTAATTTGAGTGGGAAGGAGTGATTTTATGGATGGGATCTAAACAAAAATATGTCAGGACACTCCAAAGAATCCATGGGCATACTCTATTCTTTTTAGTTACCGAAGACACTGCATATAATCTGACAACTCAGTACACGTCATCAATTTTCATTCAAAGTTTTCTGAACTACAAATATTTACAAAAAAAACCCCCATCCAAACTTCAAGGAGTTCAATTTTCTTCTTTTTACAGATTCTTCATACCCAATTAAGGATTGAAATAAAAAAAATTTAAAAAAAAATCGAGAATTACAAGGATAACGAACATATACATTATCCTTGAAAACAGACTTCCAGAAAAAGCACCTCGACTATTTTTTTCCAGAAACTTCAAAGCTTCCTTAATAAAAAAGTAACTTTTATTTCATGTGTTTGCGATGTGCACATCCTGAGATATAAATTTTTGAATTTACACCTACCAAGCAAAATTCGCCAGTTTTTACAAAATTCAAAATACCGTATCTCCGTCAAAAATTGACAAAAAACGAAAGATATTTCAGCAAAGTACTACTAACAATAAAGCCAACATACCTGTAAAATTTTATCAAAATCGGAGATGGTGCATTCTGAATATTTGTCGAAATTCTGCGGCTATGCTCCCAAGTCGAGTGAAAAAAGAAATCCTATTTTGGGTAACTGAAACGATGAGTCTGAAACCCATTTTCAGTTAAGGAATTTCCTCGAGAAGAAAGAAGCATCCGATAGTTAAAAAAAACTCTGGGTGAATGTTTGACTGCATTCGAGGTAAACTCAAGGACACCTAACGTAACAAGAAGAACGTAAAATACAAAAAAAAGATGTATATAATTCGAATATTGATGGAATACTTTCAAAACAGAGCACACAACAGTCAGGATCTGAAAAATTGTCAAGTCATTCAAGTCGCACGTAAAATTAACAAGTTTTAAAGAGTGACAAGATCCAAAAAGAATTCATTTGTATCATCTCTATGATATCCAGGACCTTAAATAGTTTCGAACCAAAATGACTCCTAAATATGAGTTCATTGGATATACTGATGTCTCAGAATCCTTTGGAGAGCTGCTTTGAGTAAATTTTTATCTTACAGTTATGCTCAGTCAATATGGAAGGTGAAAAAAGTTTATGTGATGGAAATCAAGCGGAATATTCGAAGGCAATTACAAATATACGGTGATTGATATAACGGGATCCTCGCACACCGGGGTCCTTTTATAACAAATGTATATAGTGATCAATATCACTGGATCATCGTTAAAATATATATATACAGGGTGTTTCCAAGAGATCATAGTACTCACTTAGACAAAAAAAAATTGTATGGCAACGGGGGGGGGGGGGGGCAATATAAACCGTTTAGGAGTTACAAGGTGATTAAGAAAAAAAGATTGTTTTTCACAAAACACCCTGTATTTTACTGAGCGCACGGTCACAGTTAATAGCTCATTGTATACAGAACTTGCCTTTCCAACGACTTCTCAACCAGCCCCATACCTCCTCCTCTTAGGAGTTACGGGGGTCTAAACAAAATATTTCGGATTTCTTTACTTTTTCTTTTAATTTGACCTTTATTTTTTTTTTTTTTGCATAACGGTCGTTAACATAATTTTTTTGTAAAACTATAAACTATGGACTACCCGCTTTAATTTGACATATAATACCCTATGTGCTATCTGCAGCTGTTAAAGAGTTATTAGCTCTTAATCTACTCATGTCATACCGAAATTACTTAGCTGATATTTTTTTTTAAATTACATGTTTTCAGTCAGTATGGGAACAAATTTTGGTTTGAGAACAGCTTGCAGAATAGGTTTTGAGCTAATAACTCTTTAACGGCTGCAGATAGCACATAGGGTATTATATGTCAAATTAAAGAGGGTAGTCCATAGTTTATAGTTTTTATACAAAAAAATTATGTTAACGACCGTTTTGCAAAAAAAATAGAAGTCAAAGTAAAAAAATCTTAATATTTTGTTTAGACCCTAGTAACTCCTGAGAGGACAGGGGTATGGGACTGGTTGAACAGTCGTTGAAAAAGCCATGAAGCTCTGCATACAATGAGCTATCAACTATGACCGTGCACCCAGTACGTACTTTTTAAAATTCAAGGTGTTTTGTGAAAATCTAGCTATTTTTCTAAAACACCCTGTAACTCCTAAACGGTTGATATTACCCCCCTCCCCCCTGCCATAAATTTTTTTGTTTTATTTAAGTAAGTACTATTACCTCCTGAGGGGAAACACCCTGTATAAGGTGATTGATGCCACTGGACCATCTCTTCATCTCAGTTTCGTTAGTCAGTAGTCAGGAGAAAGATTTCACTGGATTATCACCTCTTCACAATTTCTTGTTCAATCAGAATATAAATATCTACACAAGGTGATAGATACAACTGAATCATCCTTACATCCGAGCGTTTCTATTAAAACCTGTATTATTTCCTTGCAGTTTTTTTTTTCTAAATTTATAAGGATCATACATTTGGCCATCTCGACAACATCTGGGTGGTGTGCTCAAAAGCTCATTGTTAAAGATAGATAATGTGATATAAAAAGGATTACGAGCCTTCCTGCAATGCTTGCATGATGTTTTGAGAAGTTTATAGTGCTTATAAACCTATCAGTTGTCCGATGAAAGCGTTTCAAGTGAATCATCTACATTGGTCAACTCACTTTCACTGAGTACTCTTCTGCAAGTTTTACTAAGACATTTTACAGCAGATGGAAATTCGCTTGAAATTTTATCACCTTGCATGCAAGTTCATTTAAAAAAATGGCATTGAGACTTAAAGTCTTGTCTGCAATTATAGCAATATATTAATTTAAAAAGCTCCACTCTCATTCATTTCTTTTCCGCCATTTTGAGTATAATGACATGTATAACATAGACTGCGCTTTTGTTGGCAGGGGTGTGAAAATTATCTTAATTTCAAGTTTCATTTTCGTTTTAATATTCATATTACAAGTTCGACAAATTCCAAATATATTCGGAATTATTACTTTCATTTGAATCTTATCTTCTATAACATCAAATATTTCTTAAACTCGATCTTTAAGGAAATAAAATTAGGAAATTTTTGTTTGCCTAGCCCGAACAGTAGGAATAGGGACAGATAAAAAATGGCAAATGTTATATTGCCATCTATTTCCATTCTATATATTCATTTGGAAAACGCACTGACTGAAACTGGACTATGGTGGATTTCGTATAGAACTTATTATTTGAAGTTCAACGGAATAAAGTAGTTAACCCAAAATGAGAGAGCTATAGAAAAGTGATCCCATGACCATAGCCCGTAGATGATTTCTGATGAAAATATCGCCCCCCCCCATGGCAAACCCCCCTCCACTGACACCTTTGGGATCTTGTAAGCAATTTAAGTAGTGTCAGCGGTGTTATATAATATGTCAGTGCCTTCAATGAATTCCTTGAACACGCAGATTAGGTTCCTCAAACCACCCCGTTTTAGCCAGCTGTATGAGAGGCAATCAAGATTGGCTTGACTATTCCAGCAACAACATTTAGTATTGAACGTTCATTTATTATACATTACACGATGTCAAGACATGGAATCGAACGATGGGAGATTCGAGATTAACCGGTCTGTTCATGCTCAGTTTTCACAGAAAAAGAATAAAGGAGGACACTGAATACATTGACAAGGTGTTGAACAATTTTAGTCAACAACCTAGACTACTCAAGTTTTTATTTGAACAGTGACTAACCGTAAGTTTTTTTTATTACTTAAAAAAAATTAATCAAAACAATATTTAATAATATTATGTGTGCGTATTCTTTCTTCCAAGCCAGGGGGATGCAAGTACAACCCCTCGCACCCCCCCCCCCTCCCCCCTCCCGTTGACAATGGTCGACAATGTTTCCGAAAACATAAATAAAACATAAACAAAAATTGGCTGTAGAATCGATTTTCCTACTACTAGACAGACTGCCTCCATAATGACTTAATTTAGTATGTAGCTTGTGTGCGAAAATTATAGTTCATTTGAAATGTCATTGACATTTATATGTTCCTCAGTTTGATTAAAAATCATTGCAGAATTCAATAATTTAATTAAATGCTATCAAGAAAATGTGCGAGTATTTGTTATTCAGTTCATTTTAATTGCGGTAGGTGGCACTTTTACTGAAAATTTGACTAATATAGAGAAAAAAAAGTTTTCCCCATTTTAAATTGAACCGAAATGTTGCAAAAGGGTCCTTGATTCACCTCATTTATATGATACTTGCGCATTTGACTCCATTTAATTTACAATTAAGTCATTATGGAGACAGTGTGTGTCTTCTAGGTTATTAAACCGAATATTTCAAGAAATTTTCTATACAGTAGATGGAAAAAAATTCTATTGACGTTGGCAGTTATGATTTTTTTTAATATGCTCGGCTCCCTAAAATGTTTCAACCTAGATAAACCGCTACAATATCGGTCAATCAATTTATCTTAAACTGTAAGAGATCATAAATATTTTGTTCCCATTTTTAAAAAGTATTTTTTTCTTTTTCTACTGAAATTCATGATTGCAGTGAGGATTGGGCCCTATTTGAAATTATTAGCATCTACTTTTTATGGTTAATTCAATAGAAACTCGTCAATTATAAAATCAATTAATATTGGAAAATGTTCAAGATTCGCATTTTTGTCTGTTATTACGAATATATGAAAGTGAATGCGGCCCCATGTATTAATTATGCGAATTTGACTGTAGAAATACTGCCAAAATAACCAAACAAAAAAATATTCTCGCAAGTTGCACTTTAAATTTAATATTAAATTTTACTTCTGCAGAATATTTAAAATTTATTATATAATTTTCATCTCTCTATCAGATTGAATTAAAATTTTTAAGCTACAAAAGTAGTCTGATAAATGCAATGTAACTTTTTTGTTTTTTGTTAAATAGGTAAGAGTTTTTGTTGTTGTTCTTGTTTTTTTTCAATAATTACCTGAATTAGCACAAACAATGAAGTTCTACTTTATCATAGAATAACAATATTGTTAAAATATTGAACATTGACAACGAAATGCATAGCGTTCACATGCTCAAGTAAATCCAGTTAAAATGAATTTGATGATGAAACAATGATTCCTGTGGGATAGGAAGACTCTCTAAAAATGAATTAACTCATTCTAAAACAAAAAAAAAAACAAAAACAAAATATTGTTTTTTGTATAGTTTTATACATAAAAACAACAAACAAAATAACAAAAATACACAAACGGCTGTTTAAAAAAGGGATTTAAGATAAAAGGGTAAAGAAAATTTGAAGAATAAATTTTATTTATAAATATTTTAAAAGAAATTTACTATGATAAGAATATTATTATTAAAAGTTAAATAAAATAAATAAAATAGAGTTTTATTTTGTTTTGTTTGTTTTGTACATACTCAAGAAGCAACTGCCGTAGTGTAGCCTCATCATCCCCATGACCCCTATTGGAAGCGTTCGATTCGCGTTCCACTACGGGCCGTGGTCTCTTTGGGGCATAACCAAAGGAGCGTCGATAACTTCGTCCATTTTCTACATTACTACCATGTGGTCCGTCTGTATAATTTTATATATATATTTATATACTTATATATACATATTTTTTGTGTATACAATATTTATTCATATTCATAAAATTTAATTATAATTTACCATCAGATCTCAGTCTAATAGGTGGCGAGGTCAGCTTGAGTGTTGAAGATAAGGGCGTGGTCTGCAGAGGACCACCAAAAACATAATCGTAAGATCCGTCCTCACTCAAATTGGACACTATAATACATACATACAATCATACATGTGTTTTTTTTTTTGTATGTGTACGTTTGTAAGTTTGTTTGAAAAGGAGAGAAAAAATTGTCAATATTATTCGTAATATTAAAAATTGTTTATAAAATATTATATAAAAATGTTTGAAAATTAATATAAATCATAAAATTGTTGTATAATAATGAATAATTTTATATTTTCGCAAATACTCACTCTACAATTAAAATCAACACGAACGATAAAGCCACACGAAATAAGAAACAGAAGAAAAGGAAAAAACTATGTGAGAAACATTGAAGTTAAAAAAACGTAAAAATAAAAATATTATACAAAAATGTTTTTAGACATTTCTGCTTTGTTTTCACACTATCTATCTATAGGTTTTTGTTTTATTTTTTTTTTCTTATATGTTAAGATAAACAAATGATGTTGATGATAAACTAAAACACACTTAAAAAACACTTTTATGAGCACGAACACAAAATAAAACGAACATAGAATTTCATGGGTTTTTTTTTTAATAAAAAAAAAAAGAAAAACATAAAACCAATAAAACACGTCTAATAGTATAAAATATATATTTAAAATTGTAAATTTTATTCTCTTAAATTAAAAAACAAAAAAAAACTAAAACTTTATTAAATTTTAAGTAAAAAAGCTTCTATGATGATTTTCTGATGCAAGAAAAAATATTAATTTTGATTTTAGTATGAATAAATATGAAAAAATGATTTTAATACTATTTACACTACCCCCCCCCCCCCCCCCCCCTTCTCTTAATGAGGTCCTTACACACTATCCTGAAAATATCATAAACTACATGAAAAGAACTTTAATCCAGAGCAGAAATATTTATGCCTTGCACCATAGAGGCTAGGATGACTACCTATGAAATACACTTGCAGCTAAATTCATTTCTAAAGTTAACTGTGAAAAAATTGTGAAAAAATGCATAATTGAATCTGCAAAATTTGTGCCATTTTTTGATTGTCACTCACATAGAGAATATTGCCTCAATACCTTTGGCATTGGCTTCCCTGTTTGAATAACCAATATTGTTTTTGGGAATAGTGTAAAAATTCTATTGCCAAATTTTGGACATTTGTTTGTTAGTTTTGATTGAACACAAATGACACATCGAACCACACACGTATACAGTTTACGACGAACATGTACTGGGATGCTGAAACAATTCTCTGATTACTATAGCTTTAGTAGATTAGATGTCGCATTTTTATGTATATGACATGTCTACTAATTTTCATACACGAATTTATCCAATATGCATAGACAGACATTTTTTCGATAAAGTGTCATGGACTTGTTGGCAATTGTTTCCAAAATAAATATGAAAATGTTGAGGGGAAATTTGCAACATAATTTTTTTTTTCTACGTATAAAATCAACATAAATTATTAAGTGCGAAAGACTAATCCATATTCACGTGTAGTCCACAAACACCAACCAATATTACTCGTGATTTAATCCATTGTATTACACCGGTATAATATTTTATCCGAGATTTGGCGGGGATATAATTTCTATTCGAGTATGATTCCAAATAGATGAACATTGGACATGACAGTTCGTATTTATGTAATTGCTAATGGCCGGTTTCAAAGTCCAGGCTTAAGCCAGAACTTACCTAAGCCATGGGTATGGCTTAAGCCTCGAATCGGTAATTGTGAATTTTCAAAGGAAAACTGCCATTGCGAAAAGAAGAAGAACTCTTTTGTGGTTTTATCTGCGGGACGATATCAAATTCAAAATAATTTTTGCAGAATGTTTCGACAACCTAAATCGACGTCATCCCATGCATAAAAATGTCGTGGGTACATGCTTATAATTTTTTTAGTTTTGGGATGCTAAATTGTGCCTTTCCTCGTCACTAATGTCTTCTGCATCAGATAAATATTCCATTTTATGTCACTTTCTCCCTAAAATCTTGCAATTAAGAACAAACTTTTTGCATCCGTCGGATGACAACAACTGAGACACAACCAGTAATTAGATAACTGAAGCTTAAGCCGCCCAGATGCAGGACATAAGTTAAGCTTAACTTAAGCCAGTATTATCCATAATTATCTTATATTTAAATAATTAAAAAAAAAAACTAATAACAGAAATTCTAACATGCCGCATCGTGTTTCTTTCTTTTGACATACCGAAATTTCCGACAGTAATAACACATAAGCAAAACACACGTTGTTTTACACGAGTTGGTGTTTTCGTCCATAGCAAGTGGGGTTATTCTCGGATAGGAATAATCTTTACAGGGCAAATAGGATTATTATCCTCGTTGGTGTTTACGGGCCTACGAGTGCGTACTTTTCCAACCTCGATCTTAGCCAAACTTTGATAGCTCAGTAAAATACATGAGATCTAGAATCTAATGCAACGTTGTTGACCTCGGCTAGTTTTAGGTTGAAATTGAGTAGGCCGATACTCGTATTTCTACGCTGGTAAACTTTGCCAACTTTGGGAGGCAATTTTATGTTATCTTTTAGTGCAAGCATTGTTTACGAATAGAAATGTACAGGAGATTTGTCAAAAATCTTTTAGAAAAATGTCGTTTGATGAAAAGTTTATAAATTTGGATTTGTCGACACTTCAGAAATTCAAAAAAAAAAAAAAATCGGAAGTCAATTAGAAACTGCCAAGGTTCGTATTGTGTCTTGCAAAAGTTGCCAGAATTTCTAACAAGGTTAAAGTTATACTTATACGAAAAATTTGTACAGATACAAATTTTAGCGCTTTCCACAAGGCCTGAGTTACAAATCTGTCGACTGTGACTTGATTTTCAGTCGAAGTCGAGGCTGAGGCGAAATTTGTAGTTAAATTAAAGATTCAACTGCTTGAACAAACCAGAAGTTCCGACTACTGTGATTGAACTGAAGTTGACCGCAGCCGACACCAACTTTGCAGTTTGAGCAAAGTTTAGTTTCAGTCGCAGTCGAAGTTGCAATTGTATCTTACCACATGGATTTACCATTTGGGCATAGTCGCAGTCGACTGATCAGTCGTAATTGTAATTCAGGCCTAAGGAATGTATAAGGTACTTGCGGCAAATAAAGCCCGAAGGGTAATAAGGCCCACATTTAAAAATTCCTACTAAAATGAATCGCAGCAACCTCGACACGTATGCCATCGCGGGGCATCCGGCAGCTCACTCCGCCATCTTTCCAGTAGAGAACGGTACGTCACCGAAACAAGTAGGGTTGCTTGGAATGATAATTATCGCCTAGACAAAATCATAAGTTCCGTTGTTTAATTGCTATTTCCACACATGTAGTAAATTGTTTAGTTTGAATGTTAGGTAATGCAGTCTATGATTTCGGTGGTTATTTTCGCCCACCATTGTGTTTTTAATTGAGTAATGAGTAATTTTGTGAAATCCTGTCATAGGTCTAATAAGGCCCACTACTTCTACTGACCGTGGGCTTTATTACCCTACCTAACCTAAATTCTCAATGAAATTAATAACGCCATATAGGATTATGATTGTGACATTATTTTTGTTCCAAAGAATGAAGACTGTTTGGATTTACTCTGGTGTACGTTTAGAAATTTATAACTAAAGCTGCTGGGGTCTTATTGTCCCCCTGGTGGTAAAAAGGCCCATTTTTATTTTTATACGAAATTATTAAAAATAACCGAATTTTGTTGATTTTCTTAGTTTTAGCAAGTTCAATAGGAATCATTCCACAGATTAAGATTTTGAAAAATTTAATTTTTTTTTTGAGCCTTATTGTACTGTGGTAGTTTAATAAGGCCCTTGGAAAAGGTTTTCTAAAACTGAATTATTTTTTCAAATACTCACTTCTGTTATAGTTTTTCTATTTGTTTAGTTGTGCAAATAAATAAACTTCACGGAAAACTTATTTTTGTAGTTCTATATCACCAAATACTTGAATTATTGCATTTTCAAATTAGGTGGGCCTTATTTGCCGCAGGTATCTTATACGAAAGGCAACGTACATCTATACACGGTTTCACAATAGAACTGACTTGACTTTGAAATGTCACATAAACCGCTCACAGTTGGATTAGCATTCAATATACATACAAGTTTGCAATTTCATCATGGAAAGATGTATGTACGCAAATTAATTCCTGAAAGGTAAAATTTTAAATTTTAATATCTTAAAACAGATATGCTTCGAGCAAATGACGACAATATCTGATTTAATCACACCAAGGTGGACTTTGTAAGACCATTCGACGTGATTCTGGTAGACAGACAACACTAAATCGTACTTCCAGCAACGGTGAAAGGTGTGGCATACAAATGGTTCAAAAACGAACAGTGTAGTCGAACTGAGCGTATACTATCGTATTCCAAGCTGAGGTAAGAAGAGCGCGACAATACCTGTATTAAAAGAGCCTTAAATGACTCAACCATCAATATATCCTCGGATAGTCAAGCCAAGGTCTTAAAGTCTTTCACTATTAAGTCAAGGATAATCTGAGAGTGTCTGCAAACTCTTAAAAGTTATCCTTGAACAATTAACTACGAAATGCATGCAAACTGGCATAAATGATATGCATAGTTCATTTCTCACGGTAAAAGTTCTAAATTCTGTAATGAATCTCACGTCGCGTCTGGAAGCATAATTTTTATGCGCAAGTATCTCACTTGCCTGTGCCTGGAAAATTCTTACTTCAAGCTGCCGTCTGAGAAAATTATTTCCCCAGAAACTTAATTTTAAATGTTACATATATATGTAAATTGGTAAGTTTTGTCGAATAAATTATTCAGTTCTTTTAAATTCAACCAAGGAGTCTTTTTAATTATTCAACAATCCCCATATGGATAACGCGACATGAGGCCATAAACGCAACGAAATTCCTGAAAGTCTAGCAAAAAAGGAATGGAAACTCCGTTTGTCGGACCAAAGCAATTTTGTGGTACTTCAAAATATTATCTCAAAGCTACCATAAATATAGCTTACAGAACAAACAAAAATCCCTTTATTGGGCAAGGCTACAAGGACTTAGTCAGGCAAATAAGCTTATCCACATCTCTGGCGGAAAAACGAAAGATTTTTATTTCTTGGGGAACAGAGCTTAAAACACGATCACAGAGTTCTCTTTGGAGTATCACCTATACAAGATGAGCTTGACTGAGATTTTATCCTGCCGTTTTTATCAGGATACTCTTGAAACCTCAGAGCAACTCCTTTGCAATTCCGAAAAGCATTGCCCAAGCGTTCGACTGGGAGCCTTTAAAAGACAGTCTGATATAACAGTAAACAATTTTCGATGTTCGTGTGAAAGACGTATAATTGAGAAAAAGGGTGCTGTAACATTCGCACCCTGTGAAGTTTTTGGAAGTAATAATAATAGTTAACCATAATCTTTAAAGAGGGTACGGTAACATGAGAAATGATTTACTCCGCTCCACAACAAATTTAATAGGAAATCGGTCAGTCCATTTATGCACGTAAGTAATACGCTAGGTCGATAAAACTTGGCTTATAAGAATATAACCCAACCTAGGTATGTCTATATATTACTTTGAGCTAGACAGTAAATATTAATAGGATCAAAGGATTTTTCCAAGTTTCAAATTGCACCAATCACGAAGTGTTAATAAGAAATTGATCGCATCTTTTTTTTATTGATTTGGTTACATAAATGCATGGTTCCACAACTTTAAGATCATCTCATATGATCACTACAACAAAGTACAGTAACATTTATATGCCTACGGTGTTGGAAAAAATTCGAATTACACAACCTCAATCACAGATCAATTTTTGAACCATTATAACCCCTCTTCTCATACAAATAATCCTATCTTTAGCCACATCAAATGTAGAATTAATATCTCATCCAGCCTAGCGTTCAGTTGAGCTCTTGGCACCGTGGGATTTTTGTTTATTTCCAAAAATCAAATTGGATGGTTTGTATTTTGTTAAGCGACGACATAGTGCAGTGGAGTTTACGATCCAGTCAAGATCAGTGGATCGAGTGTGCTTCCAAGATTGGTTCCGACGAATAGAAAAAGCACATAAATTGTAAAAAGGACTATTTTGAAAAATAAAGCAACACGTAAGTATAAAAAATCACTCTGTTTACATTAAAAACTTATTTTTTGTACAGTCTAGAATTTCATCTGTATCCTGCAAAATATTATATTAAGCTACTTAAGAAACAGATGTCCTTTCGAATGTTTATAAAAACACATTTTGAAATATTTCATTACGGTGAACTATATTTTTTTGTAAATTTTGGTGCGAATTTTCTATACCGACTTCTCGATAATTTTTGTAAATTTTAACGTAAAAGAAATTTTGATGAGAATTTTTGCCCTATATGGTGAAGATAGCTCTTGTGTGAGTCTCAATAGACAATAACTTATATGTATAGGTATTGCTAAAAAATCAATGATGAAGACTTCTCTATTCCGTATGGAATTTTAAGCTATCAGGAATTTTCGAATGTGTTTATAAAAATACAAGGGCGTGGATTTATATTTTTTCTAGGGGGCATATTTTGTTTAAGTAAAAATTTAACGGAAAAAGGCCTTGATATCATGTCCTCAAATGTTAGAATGCCACGCCGGCCGATTATCAGCTTTTTATTAAGCGGTGACTAAAAACTTTTCCATTTTCGTTCTTTTACCTACCTTGCCAATGCGAAAAATTTCATCATTTGACAAAAATCGATCGAATCACTTTTTAAAAGGTAAAAATCCTACAGAACGGATAACTTTTTTTTTTTTTGTTAAAACAAATTTAAAAATATCAAATCTATTGGAAAGATCAGACATAATACATTTCCATTAACCCTACAATCCCCTATCCCTAATTAAATTTTGTATTCTGTATTTTATTATTTGTTATAAAAATTCTTCTTCAAATGAACTCAAAACAGACACAAGTCACTCTTTTGTTTTTGCCAATATTTAAAAAAAAAACAAAACAAAAAAAAAACAATAATTGCGTGCTCAAAGATGTAATATTTGACGAAATGATACAAAAAAAAAAAGGAAAACTAAAAATGTCTACGCTATTTTTTTATAGTTTTTATATAAAAGGAATTAAGGAGAAAAACGTATTTGTTAAATCGCACCTGGAAAAACCGACAGTGGTTGAAAAACTTGTGTTGAACGCAGCGGCGGTGGTAATGGCGGTAGATGTCCAGAAGGCTCTTGGCCGTTCGAAATTGAAGATAGAGGTGAGATCATCGAAGCTTCACCGTTAACCGCCATAACACGCGAACGGCTGGCTGCTTTTTATATATAAATTTTTTTTACAAAATTCAATTTTATATTTATTATAAATAATTTAGAATAAGAACAGTTAAAAATGTTTTTATATTTTAATAAATAAAGTTATTGGGTTATTTATAAATTAAGGTATGTGTTCTTTTTTGTGATTATAAATGGAGTGTGACATTAAAACGATTCTGACTTTTCCCTCTTCTCAATCAGTCGCCGTTAATCATTTTCATACCCAGTCTCTTGGAACGATACTCAACCTGATTCTGAACAATATTTTGATCATTGCTTAAGAATATGGATTGATGAGATTGAGTTTGTAAATAGTTAACGTAGTAAGAAAAATTAATGAATGGATAATTTCAGGTATTCGAGAGGTATTAAATGAGTGATTCGCATAATATTAAGAGCCCCACACCCCAAAAATTCTTACTTAAAAAGTTGGTTTTTTATACAGTTTTATATTATCATATGAAACTAAATTTAACCATTAAATCTCAGTTTCCCTCAGCTCTCTAGAAGCACCCAAATTATGGATTCAAAGGATAAACTTCCCTTGCTCCCCGTTAAGCCATTGAGCCATTGAGAAATGTACAACCATAAAAATGGTACTTTTCGATAAATATTCGGGAAAGGTGAGGATAAGGGAGGAGAGGGTTTAGCAACTATGTTTGTTTTTTAAATGGACCCCCTTAACAAATAATATTTTGTTACGTGCAATAGAAAAAGGATAAGCGACATCTAACTCATAAATTCACTTTCATATTACTCTTAGTGCTAGCTTCTGGATGTGAGTCCTCAAATATCACCACACTTCATCGGCTCTGTATGTGACTGGTAAAATTTGCCGAAAGTCTGCTGCTAAAGAACTAATAATTCCCATTTATCTCTTGGCGTATTGCTGAGCACCTCGACATCACATCATGGTGGCTATGGACCATAGGACATTCATGCTACATTTAACATAGCCTCTCTCAGAACATGCGTTATATGTATTACTCGGCTTTGTAATATAGCACAAAGATGAATAAAACTTGGGGCAGTTTAAAAGCAGAGTTAACTGGTCCCTCCTCTATTTAGCCAAGGCTATCCCACGATCTTTCCTTATTCTGGCTACAATTAAAAATTTAGGACAAATGTCTTGTCCGGTACCTCCATAGAAGCGTCCAGGACCAGGGCAAATATTTGACCGATACTCTTCTCAACACTTTCTAAGTGCCACATATTTGTAAACGTGGAATTGTTGATCGGTTAGCAAAATTTTGTTATTATAGACCCTACTTGTGCCAGGCAATTAGTGTCTCACTAATGTGTAGTCTCTATTTATTTTGTAAGACTGCCTCACATCCTATTGGTTGAGCTTCTTCGACAATCGATAAAATAGTTGCGTGTTGGTTATAGATTTATTTTTACGACGTCACAAATTAATAGCCACCTTTCATCTACCATACAAACTCTGATAGTCTCTTTAATTTCTTTAGGGTTTGAATTTCAAATGTTGGGAAAATTGGTTTTAGTAAGTTATTTATTTGATTTATTTGTGTAACGGTTTCCTTTTTTACCATCATTTGTTTAATAGATTATTTGTGCAACATTTCAATTTTATAAGTGCGTTATTTAATTTTTTTCCATAGAAACTTCAACGCTCCTTTTCCCATCTCTTAAAAGAATGCTGTATTCAAATTTCTTGATTCTCTACCACCATTGGCAATCGAAATGCTGACTATAATCTTCAATAAGTGAATAAACAATTTTTACTTCCCCAAAAGCTCGCACGTATCTAAAATAATATCAATTCTGAAAAATGTACCTTCCAAAAACATCTCGGAATCCAGGCAGATTTTATTTATCTCCAACTTGGGCAAACTTCTGGAGAGATTAGTGAAACAACACAATGATAACACTTGCGTGGAGATGGAGGTGGAGCAGCACCAGCAATTTAAATTCAAGGCTATATGCACTCCACTCAGTACCTGCTATCAAAATTTCACACTGATGTGACTCACGTCCTCAATAAAAAGACACACACTATGGAGTGTCTCCTTGATGTTGAGGAGGCCTTCGACTCCAAATGGAAAGAAAATCTAATCTTCAAATTGATTTGAGTTCAGTTTCCACCCTCCCTTATTTGGATGATAAATAGCTTCGTCTCCTAGAGACAATTCATTATGGAAATAAAGAATTACCCAACATAAAAGCGGGCGTCCCACAAGGCTCAGTACTAGGGCCCGACCTCTTCAACCTATTCATTTTTTATCAACCGCAAAATAATGGCGGAGTTACAACCCTTCTGTACGCGGATGACTCACTGACATATGCGCACTCAAAATCCGCTAAATTGGCGACAAAGATAGTAGATGATCATATTGCCAAACTTTACGAGTATTATCGTAAATGGGATCCATGTCCCTAAAACGATTTTACTGTGCTTTCGAACTGCACGTTCACGCAGTGCACTCAGTATTATCTGATCAGTACTATAATGAGATATAGGCATTTCTCTCTCTCTCTCTGTGAAGACCAAACTTATGATGTACAAGAAGTTCACTATAGGCACACCTTAACGTAATTGTTCCCCATATGGGGTACTATTCACCAACTCACTTGGCGATACTTATCAGATTCTATAGGAAAGCGCTCCAAATCTGCACTGAACTCTACCGGAAGCCCTATGGAAAACATTAACACAAACAGGTGCTGTGTGAATGCTGGTAATTCTTGAATATAGGACTATCTGGTTGAGATGATAAAGAAACAAGTAGGCAAAATCTTCAACCACCCAAACCAAATAGTTCAAGAGCTAACAAATTTTCCCCATCTACCGACTAACAAATATTTATCGCCTTTTACATTTTAATTTAAAATACTACCGCGAAAGAATTTTCACCTTTTTCAGGGAGAAAAGAGTCAGCTACCGTGGCTAGGAGAAGAAGATGGAGATGCAGCCTGCAGGACAGGACATATGCGCGACCTACTTCAGACAAAACCCGAAATAGGGAGACTTTCAACAACACCAACACATTGACTGAAGCGGAGGCAACCAAGAACCTGGAGATGTATACATATGTATATATAAGTTATGCAGCCAATACTTAAGTTAGTTAAGTATTAGATTTACGAACTATTTTTAGTTAATTATACCTAGGTAGCGCTAGCCGTATTTTAGAAGTAAGTCAAAGGGGAATGCACGCCCATTTTAGGCCCTACATGAATATGTGATACTCTGAACATATTTTATTAACAATTTTTATTTCAATTAAGCGGGAAGGTTTGGGGGATGGGTTCAAAGTTGGATCTAGTACATTTTGGAAAATCTAGTACGGAATCGAATCCTTAGGTCTTGAGAAGAAGTTTGAGTACCCACACTTCTATACTCGGAGGCTTAAATAGCCATCCCCATACTCACTTTTTTAATATTTCCCTCCTTTATTCGAACTGAGGTACTAGATTTTTCGCACCTTAGATTTACTCAACTCGGTATTATTACTTCCGATTGGAAAACGAGTTTCACTGTTCGTCACAGCTCATTACCAGGTAAAATTCGTAGAAGAAAATTTGTCTCCGCATACTTTTAGGGTGGGGGTAAGATCTCCCAGCGGGGAGGGATACTTTAAATACGGCATGTTGCATATCAAATTAAAGGTGTTGCCAAGTACCATAAGGTGGTATACTTTTTTCCTGATTCAGAAAGCTTTCTCGGAACGTTTTTACTGTCGGAAAAGCCATTTTCATGCACTTTGGTCACATACAACCCAGTTACTATATTTAAAATCAATTCTTGCAGTTACTTCTTTCACGGTCATTAGTGCTCGGTTTTGAGCAATTAAAATTTTGGAAATTCATATATTTAGAAAGAAAGATAATTCAGCTAGATTAATTGAACTCAGGGCCAAAGAAATCAGGGACTAGGTATAGATAAGTAACTATTGTTGGTTATGATAAATGTAAATTTCTCTGTGCAAATAAAAAACTTGGAAAAAAGCTAGGCGATAATGAATCAATCAGGACATGTCTTTTTATATACCTACATAGAACATTTTTCACTGATACCTTTACCTTTTCTGAAAAACTTATTACATTATTAATTGAAAAAAAGAAAAGAAAAAAAAAGAAAAAAAAGAACTTGTGCTTTAATCAGAAGTGCATCGCTCATTTATCAATATTTTATGATTTTATAATCATTTTTTTTAACTACCCAAAATAAAACCGAATTAACTCCAGTCTCCCCTATAATTTTAATTTATCCACATAAATTTCACTATTTAAAAATCATCTATTGCCTGCGTCCACGTTCACCATTTACCAGAAAGTATTCGACCTTAACGAAAGGTTCTTCCGTCTTTATAGTACGCGCTTAATGTTGATTTATAGAAGAAATTCATCATTTCGTTTGTTCACAGCACAGCCCAACCCGCACCGCAACTTCCGACTAGAAAATTGCCAAATACTTATAGTCGTGTTTTTTTTCGTTCTTCGAAGAAAGCAAAAAATTCACCAATGTGAGCTCCTCCAGATCGTAATCCTTCTTTTTCTTTTTCCCAATAAACCCCGCAAACTCTATCCTATCACTCAAATTGTTAGCGACCCTTGACAGCATAAGAATAAAAAAAAAAAAAGTATCAAAGCCAAAGTGTTCAGGGCTCATAAAAGAAACCACCGGTAAAGATAAACTTGGAGTTATTTTTTTTTTCTTTTTTTTTTACAGGCCGCCTCTGCCTTAACGATGTATTTGTAGATCCCACTGTGATGTTTGTGTAAGTTGTTTAGGGGTTATATTTATGTTTGCAAAGGAAGACATTCCTTGCGTTCAGATTTCCCATCCAACTTCCTCTTCATATCCGTGAGGGCCCTGTGTGTGCACCCTTTTCTATAAAGGCGGGGCCCTTATTTCCCGCAACATAACATACACAGTGAATAAGTCCTCCTGCCGCCGCCTGCCTGTATGCTTGCTGAAATTTCTTGCACACATAATATTGTTCGACATCGTTGAATTAAGACTGATGGTGAATTTATTTTAAATATTTACCAAAATGTTTATTTGCAATGTAAATAGATGTCTCAACTTATTTAAGGGTTGAATTTGCCCTGCCTCAGTCTCTATTCCAGGCTGATGGTTGTGGTGGCGATGGTGGTGGTTAAGTGTGTACATATATTGATAAAACTACACGCACACATGAACACAGTGGGGGAGTAAGGTAGGCCACATTAACGAATTTATGCGCTTCCACAAAGTGAACTGTATTTGCTTAAACTCACCACAGTTCTTCATCCTTTCTGTCTTGTTTAGAAGAATACGATTATGGGGACTTTGGGAACTATTTCGTGTTGAACAACAAAACAAACTTTGGAAGATTTAAAACATCCCCTCCCCATCCATATTACAAGCATCTCGCATTAATAAAGGACGAAAGGAGATGAATCTTGTTAATTAGTGTCGTAAGTACAAATCAGTTGGGCAGTAAAATTATGTACCTATAGTACAGTTATTATTTGATCAGTACATTTTTTAAAAATTATCGTAAAAATTATCGTAAAAAATATCGTAAAAAATATCGTAAATAATTAAAGCTATAAATAAAAATCAATATTTTTTACCTTAATACATTGGCCAGCCATTTCGTTGCACCGATTTACGAAAATCCTGTAGGTCTTCCAGTTTCAATCTCTTACGATATTTTCCAATCTTCTAGAATGCAATGTTTCCCGTTCGAAACGAGTATTACTTGAGAAACGTGTATTGCGGTAATTTGTAATAAGTAACTATAGTTCCTAACGTAAGAGTGCTCTTGATGTGCAAGTTGGGTTCAATTGGGGGGCAGTAGTTTGAATACGTTGAGCGAGCAGCGATTGTTCCGCAAACTGTGTACAAAAATAATACATACACACGCCCCTCTCTCTCTCTCTCTCACTCTGTGTAGGAAACTGGTTGTTCTATTGCTAGATCTTCATCTCTCTGGAATATTTTTTATCTGAAAATTAGAAAAGAATATTGTTTGAATTTAATTACGTTCAAAATTATAATAATTAATTACATATAATTGTAGTTATGTGAAAAATTGTTTTAATAATGCATTGGTGCTAAGGTTGATAATAGTTAATTACTGCACACCTGTTTTTAATAGAAAAACTGTTTTGTTTATGGAAAGAAATAGCTTTTCAAAGTAGTTTAAAAAACATGACGCAGACGTTAAAAATTCTATGTTTCAAGTATAATTTATTAGAAATTGACAATAGTTTCAGATCTGTTAATGTCTGTGTCGGGTTCTAATTTGTTTTTATTTCTATTTAATCTAGAAATCACTATGTGTACATTTGGAAATGCAAATGAAGCAACAAATCTGAATTTAGTTTATTTTGTAAGGAAAATTTGTATTCTAAGCTGTGTGTGGGTACTCGGGCACTTGGTGATCATGGGGAATCAGACGGCGGACATTCTATAACCAGAACCTACTGAAGGAGTTGCCCCCTCGTGGATTATTTCTAACCGGAGATGGTCCCATATAGTAGTAGCAGCGATGGAAGAACCTGAGCACTTGCGTGTATAAAGCTTTTTATTGATAGGGCTAATGGGAATTTCACTGATCTTCTCTAGGGGTTCTGAATAAAATATTGCAGAGCTATAGTTAGCAACATCATATGCTACAGGTCGCTTCACACTTATGGGAGTTGTTGACAGTTTTGATTGTCTGTCATCCATCCTGGAAGGAGAGCCTGGAGACAACCGAACATTTTCTTTGTGCTTGTCCACCGTTATCCGGTGCAGGCTGGATACGCTTGGAGTTGCACTCGCATCTGTGGATGAGTTGACAAGCTTACCTAAAGGAACTAGGCCTGATGCAGATGCGCTTCATTAAGAGTACAGGATGGTTTCAGTGAGAGATCTTTTTTTTTTGTTTTTTATCAAATTAGCAGAGTACGAAAATGCTCGCCAGAAAGCGAATGTAGAAGAAGCGCTCTAGAAAAGCTCTTTGTAAAATTGCACCCGCTCACAACCCAGAACCAAAAAGTTTTAACTTAAACGCTGTCGCTCGCGAATTGGAACCAACAAAAAGTTTTACTTAAACGCTCTCTCTCGCAAGCCCGAGAGGGGTTTTTTTTTATGTACCAGTTTTGGGGCAATCCAATGGACTGTGTGACTTGAACAGTGTAATCAAAACAAGAAAATTATTCATGCTTACTTAGTTTGTGCGAGCAAATAGGAAGCGAAGTTCATAGCGATATAACGGCTCGGGTTCGCAGTGAGAGCATTTGAGCACGAGCCCCTACACAGTTCTTGCTTGAAAATGAGAGCCGCTTGTAAACCAAGTGGCTCTTCCTCTCAAGTGTTTTATAGAAGCTGCGAACCGCATCATCACTCGCGAGCGACTGAGTATTGTCGTATCCTACAAATTAGCACAATGGCCCGACTTGACCTACGTGCTAGGGATCCTCCATCGTCCCCCTGGCTGGAAATATTAAAAAAAAAACAAATAACAAAAAATGGAGCCCACAAAAGCTTAACCTCGAATTGTCGAACAAGATTTCCATTCCGTGTGCATTCTTCGTCATCTTGAAGAAACTGCTAAATCTCATTTTTAGGGTTACGTACAACAAAAGGAAAAGAATGGAACCCTTATTATATCGCTGGTGCGTTCTTCGGTCTGTCTATTACAGACGTTTTTCTCGAAAACGACGTAGCATAGGAATTTGAAATTTGGCAGAATATCATGTCTTCATGGCATGCACATATTTCGACAGTCAAAGATTATAAAATGTTTGTTTTTTTTTTATTAATAAGCTGAGTGCCTTGCGACCCTAAAAAAAAATTGTTTTTGTATTTTGTGGGGTATCGTTTGAAAGGACTACTTTTAAAAATTCAAAACCAAATTTCAACATTTTTGGTAAAGATATAACGCAAAATGTTCGACAAAATACTGTTCTCATCCCTCCCTGAACCTGAAACCTAAAAGTTCTAAAACTAAAGGTTTGTCATAATTAACTGCAGCTTTTATTGCCAGTCTGATATTTGCCGAAAAAATGTTTTTTTTGTATGCAATTTCTAAGACAACTCATACTAAAAAATCTTTTAAGATCACTTTGCGTCCGTCCGTTTGAATATTATTGAAATTTTAGAGCTCTGTAATGTTTAAAGCATATGAAATACAGAGCTAATTAGAGTGTAATTGATAACGTATTTACTAATGTTCCAGAACAATGTGGAACAATTCATCCATTTTTCAGTTATCACAGGGAAATTTGGATTAGACTTAAAATAAATTTACGCAAGAAGTAATTTTGATAGAAAACACAGGTTTATATTTAAAAATTGTAAATGTTTTATTGAATCATAAAGTATACGGTTATGTATGGAATAGCATATCGGGTAAATAGTCTTCACGGTTTTGCTGGCCACATATACACTCTTTTTTTTCGAAATTTTCTATGATCGTTTTGCATAAATATGGCTGAATTTTATTGATACATCACTTAATTTCCACCTTCAAGCCATGAGTGGTCGTGAGATTGTTGGCATAAACCTTAGACTTTAAAAAAAAAACCCAAAGAAAAAAATCCAACGGCGCATAATCTGGGCGGACATTTCTAATCACCAAGGCGAGGAATTACATGACCAGGAAATGACTCATGCAATAATTGAATTGTTTCTCGGACTGTATGGCATATGGCACCATCTTGTTGTTAAAACCACATGTCGTTCACATCCATATCTTACATAAACTGGATTATCATTTCGCAATAGTGAGCACCATTAACTATTATTGCTTATGACCAGCCGCAGTTCCGAAGAATAATGGTCCGATGATGCCTCCAGCCCAAAATCCGCACCAAACAGTGATACGTTGTGGATGCATATGTTTCTGAACACTTTTGGACTTTCTGAACCGCAAATGCGACAATTGTGCCGATTACCCGGGGTTACACGAGATAGTGCAGCTTGCATGCAAGCCTCCCTCCCTTCCAAAGACATTTTAAAGTTAACAGCAGCAGGCATCATCTTGCATGCATGTTCATTTAAAAATTGGCATAGCGTATATTGCAAAAAATTATAGCAATAAAGGAAGTAGCAGAATGATAAAAACCTAAGAAAAAATTAATAGAAAGGTTTTGGTAAATGATATGTAAATATGTAAATGATCCCAGAAAATCTAATTATCCCAGTATAAATTTATCAATTTATCTCAAACATTTCTTTTCCGCCATCTTGAAAACTGTATAATGTCAAATTACTATCATTTCAGCTGCCATGATTTTATTTGTCATCATGGAAGTTCGTTGAAAGCTGAACTGCCTGCATGGCAGTAGGAATTACACGTGCAAGAAGTATGGCAGTGCAGGTTGCATGCAAGCTGTACTATCTCGTGTAACCCCCGGGTTAACCAAGCCATCAAGATGAAAATGAGTCTCATCGCTGAAGATGATTTTATTCGAAAAATTAGCATCCACTTGTTGTTGTTCCATAATCCATTCAACGAACTGTCTTCGCTGTGCGTGGTCAGTAGATTTCAGTTTTGAGTCAATTAAATTTTGTAAGCACGAAAATGCAAATCTTTCGTGAGAGAGCTTCCAATTCTTGGCCACGGTGCCGAATAGATATTCCTCTGGACTCTCAACATCACTCTCACGATCTGCTTCGATGTTTTTCTGTTGAACGACTTATTGAAGGACTTGTTGAAGGATTTGTTGAAGGACAGTCAGAGTATTTAAGATCACTAATTAATCTACTCTCCCTAAATTTTTTAATTAATTCCTTCACAGTGGATGAAGTTAAACCACTATTCCGACCATATTTTGTACGAAAACTGGGAACTATAGCTGCCAAACCGTCATTATTTTTAAAATATTGTTAAACAATGAAAACATGTTGTTATTTCGTGTAGCGCTCCATTTTTAATAACCCTACCCTGCTTGAACCATAGACAAGTAATACCCAGATATCAATGGCTGAACTAACAGAAGTGATATATGTATGAGAAGAGCTCATAGTAAACCTCAATAACTCATTGATTTCGCCTAAATATAACATGGATACGATAATTAAAAAAATTTTCAATGTAGGCAAAAATTAATTTTTTTATTAAGATTTTAATCGGCTCGATGACGTAACTAAATAGGTAAGGAAGGCAGCAATGCTTCGCTTAAATATAAAATCAACGATGTCTCGAGCTGATATAGGGAAGCCTCAATTTCTTCTTAGAAATTTACAGAAAATGTTCCGGTAGAATTTTTATTCACTTTGATGGCCGACTGGAGTTATATTTTCAGATAAAATACTTTCATGTGTGCCATTGTCGGCCTCCAAAAATGAATAAAAATTCGAAAGAAAAAATTTCCAGTAAACTTCTTCCTACATCAGGTTGAGGCATCTTTGGTTTGACCGAGGTCGAGGCATTGCTTGTTACGCGATCAAATCGAGGCATCGTAGATTTTATATTCGAGTGAGGCTTTACAGATTTTTGTTCTACTTGCCCAGGCTTTGTATGTATGTTATTAGTTTGCCTATGCTATTACAGTCTAAAATCAAAATTTGGTATCTATTATGAAGAAAAAAGGCTGTTTCTAAGAAAAAAATAATGTTTACCTGTCCAAACAAAACTTGTTCGAATCATGTTCAGCCACTAATAATGCTCCCAAATTCTGAAGAAATACGATCGATTAAAATAAAAATAAAGAAAATAAATTCTTGACTTCACAGAAAGAAATTTTGGTTCGTACCCATGATATTTAGCCAAGATCAGTGAGTTATTGAAGTCTGCTATGAGCTCTTCTCATACATTGCTTTGTTCCCAGCGGGAAAAATGGCAATGCCTGACTTAGCTAAGGTTTACTGTCAACATTACCTGGAATGCATTAGTATAATGAGTACCTACATGAACATACCTACCTTACGTTGAACTAAAGAACATATAACTTAACTGTTAGATGTTCTTTGGTTGAACCTAGTTTAGGAAAGCAGGCGTAATGTATTGATGCGTCGTATATTTGAGTATGCTATGTACCTTTCAGAAGGCAGAGCCGCAGAGGTAATAAATAGATATCTTCGTTCGTTTTGCTATCGAGATAGAAATTTGTGCGGGTATATTTGCACAGGCTAGTTCGAGGTAGTGCGTGCAGGTCGCGAAATAGTTTCTTTGTTTTTCTAAGAACGATGAAGGTCGGAAAGTGCGTGCAGATGGAAAATATTCTAATTTGTGCATTATTTTCATTTAAGTACGAGTACGAGATTTGAATAAGTGAAAACGTGTTTATTTTCTACATCGTTCTGATAAAGCAGGAAAAGTTCTTCCCTTCACCTCTCAGTGGAAACAGGAAGCACTCTTCCTCTTCCTGAGAGTATAAAATGAATGGTTCTTTCCAACATTCCGAAAAATGCATGCTTACTGGTTCCGTTCACTTTTCTGAAATGGCAGAATGAATGCTTCCACTGAATTTAAAAGGATTATTTTTTTCTCCTTACAAAGAATTTAAAAGTAGGTAATGCCTCTTTTCACCATCCAAAGAATTACGCAACGATTACACGAGTCAATAGAGATGACGGACAGTCCTGATTGCGTCTGTCAAATTTACTGACAAAAAACGATTTGCGTTCTATCAATTGACCAGTCTGTTCAAAATAAAATGTCGTCAAGCGGTGCAGACATTCCTCTTCTATATGCATATCAAACAATTTCTTCATTAATCCGTCTTTATTCTCTACAAAATAAACAATAAAATGTATGTTAAACACTTTTCAGTCATTTCCCACTCAAAAGAGAGAAGATTAGGAATATAAATACAAATATCCACTAGCATCTACCTTTTATTTTCAATTTCCGCCATCTTAATTGTACGTTTGACAGTTTATTGACTAGTCCGTACTGACTCGTCAGAAATCTTGTCAGTACAGACTGCTCAGTAAAAAAGAGTAGTCAGTAGGGGTTTACACGAGCCTGTGTAAGTGTCAATCGCTGTCAGTGTCAGTTCTACAGACTAGTGTAATCCCCGGGGTAATAAGGAATGCTTCTTTTCACCTTCCAAAGATTTGCTAGGGAAGGCTTCCTTTCACCTTACTAGTCATGCAAAGGTAAAGTGTGTAAGGTGGTATACCTTCCCGTCATAGGACAACAATGCATTAAAAGAAATGAACTGGGTATCAGAGCGTATTGCTTCCATATCTTTCACAGAATGTTTTCGGAATGCATCCGAAATGCTTCTATTTTCCGCTGGGTTAGTATATCCGTCGATATCTGTGTATTTCTTGTCTGTGCTTTAACAGTCAGCTGTCACTATGTTATTTGTTAGTTGGCAACACTTTACCGCCGCAAATGATGTAAAATTCAAATCTTGCGTGAATTTTTGTACACCCCTCCTCACAAGAATTATTTATCCGCCTCTGCTCCGTAGTATTTATGTAGTATTTCTCTTTTTTTACTTAATATTTTATATTCAATCCATTCTAAATTTCTTTTAGATTTAAATTTATTTCATTAGCTAATTTTATTTTTTCTCTTTTTTTTGTATATCTACCTTTTTTCCAACTGTAGTTTAACCCATTTTCATACAGCTAGGTCCCCTTCCCCCAGTACCTACATTTCGGATATATTTGATCAGTTCTTTCTTTTAACGGCACTAGTGCCCGCTGTGAACAAATTTTTCATGGGAAGTTTTTTCCCCGACGACCATTTTTCTCCTTCAAAAGGACGAATTTTGTCTCTTTTTCGATTATCTCAAAAACTATTCATCGCACGCAAAAACTAAGTATACATACACACGTTGAGCCCAGTAAATTTTCCAGGAAAAACTTGAAATCAGATCGAGGCATCGTTGATTTTATATTGTATCGAGGCATTGTTGTCTGCCTCGAATATGCATAAAATTTATAAAGAGAAAATTTCCAGCAAATTTTTCACTCAAAAAATAATCAAAAGGAATTTTGGAAGCTTAATATATTTAGCTGAATTATGTGGTGGAAATGGATTTATACACTTATACACACTTAAATAGAATAGCATAGAGTTTTTTAGGGCCTGAAAAAATTCCAGATGTTTACTGGGTGGGAAGGGAGGGGGACTAAATTTGACTAATCTAAGTCATTTTCAAATACGTATTTTTTTAATGCAGTTTGAGTACCCACATGCCTATGCGGCGAGGAGAAATAGCTTATTTAAAGCGACCGGAGTAAAATGGCCGTTATTTCCTCCACCCCCGATCGAAAAACGTAGTATATAATCGACGCAGGATGTAAAATTAGGAGAACCGTTTTCAGTCAAATTAAATCGGTTTCTTTTTGTGGGAGCTTCAGGGTTTTCCATTTTTGCATATGTATGGTGGAAAAAATCGTGATCCTGACACCACCGTAGACTCCGCCCCCTTCCCATCGAGGACTTGAAATTCATACCAATGATTGTTGCCGCTGGGAACTTTCATTTAAGACCTCAAACTTCAATCTACGCCACTTCCTTCATGAAGCATAAGCATTTGAAGTTGAAACTTTGCCGCCTCGCCCCTCCGAGAACTTACGCCTCCCGATAAAATGGAAAGGGGGAAAGAAGCGCGCAAACCAGGAGTATGTAAATACCAAATTTGATAAGTGTTTTTTCGAAGTTATCCCCTCCATTTTCGAAATCCGAAATCGAAAGTACCCTATGGAACAATAAATTAAGTTGTGAATCCAATTACATAAGAATCATAGTTTGTTGGTTAAAAAGCGTAGGAGGAGATAGCTTTCTACGAAAAGACGAAGTGGGTTGGGGTGAAAAAATAGCTTTATTTTAATCTCATGTTTGCGAAGAACCGGTACGTCAACGAAATTTGCCACCCTAACAAGAAACGTTCACAACAGACCGCTAATGCATTCGCAAGAATTCAATAAATTCAATAAATTTCAGTCTGTTAGACGAGAAATCTTCTTCGTATAATTCGGAAGAAAGAATATATATATATACATATATGCAAAATTAAGGAAGGGGGTGTATATGACCCAAGTCCCAAAAAATACTTTTTAAACAGTAAAAACGTCCATATGAAGTTTACAGGATCAAAACAAGAACCTCCACTCGATTACACTCTCTCCCCTCTTTAATTTGAGACCCCACACGCCCCATTTCAGACAGCCCCTCGGGGGTTCATACCCCACCCCCAAAAACCCAAGACAAATTTTTCTTCATCTATCTTCTTCTACCGAATACCACAAATTCAACTAAAAAAACGCATTCCTCTATGGCCATGCCACGTAAAGTTATTTTTTTTTTATGAATTTTTAAATCACTGTATACCGTAAAATCCCGAAGTACTATTATTAGCAATATTTATTTTCGTTCAGTGCTGCTATATTCTTTTGTAAAAGATAAAAAGCATTATGCTTCATTCTGCATTTATATCAGAAAAATCGGTTGCTTCGTTCTCGAGATATGATTTTTTGACAATGACGTTTCATTATAAAATCACGTAGTTTCTAACCTCTCTAGCTGGGAAGTGGGGCATGGCATGGGGAAACAAAAAAATATGTGTCAGTTTTTTTGGTATTCTATACAAACTGTAAAAGTTTCATCCAAATCTGGCGTTATAAGCTCACATTCAACACATCAAAAGCTCGACGGCATACGGAGTAGCTGGTAGCCCATAGTAAAAATGGTTCGGAGTGCAAAGGGTTAATGAATATTTCGCCTTCTTCTGTTCCTTATTGAAATCTAATCTGATATTTAGGCATTATATACATATTTATTACCTAAATACCTACTTATGAGACTTAATTGCTAATAAAACTTTCATAAAATCATTTCAGAATATTTCAAGTGGAAGAGTAGTTTTACCCCTAAGATAACACTTTTACTAATAAAAACCATGGAGAATCGCTAAAATTTTCTAGGATTTAAAACTCTTTCGAACGATGGTCTCTTATCTCCCTGTTGCAATCTTAGAAGACTTTTAATCGAGGTTCTTTAGCTTAATTTCCATGAATACACCACACCACGACTATCGCAATAAATATTGAAGAGCTTCTAATCCAAGTTAAAATCTTCCATTCCACCATCAACAGCAGCAGTAGCACTAGCAATTTTCTTATGGTCTTATCGAAGCCATTCTTATAGTTGTGCAAGGAATTTACCTGAAAGTTGCTAACCTTAAATCGATAAAACTTGTTCATGTGAATCAATGCGTATATCGTAAATGCACGATAAACTGCATCTCATCCTACCAACAAAATTCTAAGAGAAAAAAAACTGCATTTCACGAAGAATTACGCAATTATAGTGTGAGGTGATGGTGGTGGTGGTGGTGTTGGTGGCGGGGAATCACATGGAAACAATTGCTGCGAGAAATTAAAAGCACTTTACGCTACATGCAGTCTGCTCACAGGGTGGCTCGGGCTATTGTGATAAAAAATTTAAAGAAATCTCTGGTGGAACAACCTGTTTCTATTGTACTTAGCTCGACCCATTCATTGTTGCCGTACTATCGGGGGTGCAAATGATAAAGCACAAAAGATAAATCACGCCCTTTCATTTCTAGATACCTACCTAGGTACATTTGCTGAATTCCACACACAATACTGTTCTGCTTGGTGGTGCCGTTTCAGGTAGGTTATGCAGATACGTTCCGAACAGCTACTATATATAACTAGGTATGTAACTCCTCGAAAGTGGCCACTTTTCTTTAAATGGGTTGAATTTAAATCTGGATTAGGTAGATTGGATAAGAAATGTGACCGACCATTTCGAAAGGGGTGGCCGCGATTAAAAATTAAAACCCTTCGGAAAAGCTGGCAGAATTTTTTTTCTCTTTTTATGTCACAAACATAAAATCATAAGCCTTTTAGACCGGCGGCGGCGGTGTGCGAATATTCCACATAAATTTTCAAGATTTATGAAAAAAATAAAAAAACAAATAATAATTCCAGTTTAACTGAGAAAACCGTTCGAAAGAATCACGTGAATCCCAGATTTAAAGGTCAAACGAGCTAATGTTGTTAGTTAGTTATGTAGCGCGACCTCTGTTAGAAACAAGCAAAAAGAGAATCTCGAAAACAACAAAATAAACACAAGTAGGGAGGAAAATGGCTAATAAATTTCCTAAAAAAATCCAGGTGAATAGTGCCTCAGATATCATAAAAAGGGAAGCGCGCAAAGTTATTGAGAACCTTTTGGCATTTATGCAGCATACTTTTACCCGCAGGGAACTAAATTTCACTTCAAGCCTGGACCCATTTTTTTTTTTTTGGTTATAAAATGTCAAAGGGCATTCCCATGCACGTGCCTATAAATACGATACAACCCGGCGACAGGATGAATTTCTTTTTGCATTATTTACCCTGCTCAGGTCTAGAGGTTTGCTATACTATGTATTTATGTATATAAGTATGTATAGGTAGATGGTTAGGTACATAAGATTCAGGAAAGGTCAAAAGAAGATTTTATTATGAGAGCGCGCAATAGTATGGCGAGCAACATGGATACATCAGGGAAGAAATGAGTACAAGATTTGAACTCTGCCTTTAAATCGAGTTGAACTCTGACCTCAGTATCTGTGTTAGTAATTTTCACTGCTGCCAACAATGCCAAACAGAAAATTTGTTGTGCAGCAGGCTGTGCTATGATTAGGATGACATCTCTGGGTAGGTATACCACCTACTCAACTTGCGCCATCTCCAGTTCTTTTTCCGTCAATCATCAGCAGTAAGCAGCAGCCATGTCAATAAAATTCCACCACAATTGAGTTCTGCTGGAACTTCAGCTATATCTTTAGTCAGAAGTTTGCTTGGATGCTTAGGGAAATGTGATAGAAGCCACTTACAGGCTCACTACCATTTCATTTTTAATAAGCAGCGAGTTAAGAGTTTTCTCGAGGCCACATCAAGACGCGCAATAATCTCAGAATCTGACTCTCATTCATCTGATATTCTGAACTTCATGTAGTTATGGATGTATATATGCATGGATGTGTGTGTGCGGTAATGAAGCTTGCAATTATTATTGTGGTGGTACCAACAGAAGACCAGATCCACTCCTTTCGCCCCTTACTCAGAAATCCTCTGCAGCTAGCTTGCCTTCTGTTACAGTCATTTCATATGAATGGGAAAAATAAAGTTCGCCTCTCTCCTAGGAGCAGCAGATTATGAAAGATTCAGATGCCCCTGGACGATGTAACCGCAAACCATCCGTTTTTTTTTCTCTTCTTTTTGATGGTATGAAAATGGGTGGCCGGCAGGATGATTCAGAAAGGCCATTGACGTATTTCCAGCGGCTATTATGTAACCGATACTACTCCCTTATATTCCTCTATTCCAAAACTGTGCAAATAACATGACAATTTACATCCTCCTTCCTAGCAGAGATAGAGAGTGGTAGGAAAAGGGGTGAGGTGGCAAACTCTGAATATCATTGCAACTGCTGCCACTTTTTAGTTTATCCTGTGGGAAAACAGGAGCGATTTCATTATATAGCTTCATATATAACGGAATGAAAATGTTTCCAGTCAAGGACAAATCAGTTGGAATTGTTGGTTGATTTGACATCACTGTAAAAAGGAATGGTGCCTCATTAAAAGACATTGAAGAGCTGTCAAGCTTTTGTTTTATCCTGGCAATGTTGTTCGACATTTTTTTAGAAATTTAGAATTTTTTTTTTAGAACAGTTTCCTTGAAATTCTTTTTTTTTTCCTTGAAGTTCGATATTGAATATTGGATTTTGGAACATTGGAGATCGGAATTTATTTCATACTCCTGCCTTAACTCTTATGGCAACACCTTCACACCTGCATCACCAGTGATACCTGATTTGTTGAAGAGTTTTGAATGAGTTCATAGTTTAGTTTTGAATTGATAGTCATTTGTGTTGAATGTGTTTGGTATTTTACGTTACAACAGAAAAAGAACAGTTAATGAATTTAAATGTGGCCGCACGTACGTTTTTAATAAGGAGCACCCAGACCGTCCATCAGACTAAAGAAATCTTGGGAAAAGGTCATGATATGATTCTTGCTGATCGCCTGCTAAAAGTGCGTGAAGTAACGGAGGCCGTAGGCATTTCTTACGGATCGACAATCAATATTTTGCATGAAAAGTTGGAGTTGAAAAAGCTGTCGGCCCCATAGGTGCTGTGATTACTCACTTTGGACAACAAGTGGATACGGCTGCAAATTTCGAAGCAGTGTTTGGATTTCTTCAAGCGAGATCCGCAGGAGTTTTTGCATCGGGTCGTAACTGTGGATGAAATCTTATACTTCACTAACCTATTATACGCCAGAAACCAAGCAGCAGTCAAAACAATGGACATTTCCAGGCGAATCTGCTCAGAAGTAGGCAAAGGTGGTTTCATCGACCGGCTGAGGTTATGGCTACGATTTTCTGGGATTCAAAAGGAATAATCCAGGTCGACTTTCTGAAAAGAGCAATAATGATAACAGGGGAGTTACAGTCAGTTATTGGACCGATTTGACCAAAAATTGGAAGAAGCTAGGGCCCATTTGGCTAAGAAAAAAAGTGTTGCTCCACTACAACAACGCACCAGCTCACGCAGCCGGAATCGTTGTGGCCAAACTGCATGAACTGCGTTGCATACTGCTTCCGCATCCACCGTACTCGCCAGATCTGGCTCCCTTTAATTTTTTCTTATTTCCCAACATGAGAACGTGGTTCGCAGGAAAAAAGTAGAGTTCAAGTGAAACAGAAGTCTGTTTTGATGCGTTTGAAAGATCGTATTTTTTAGAAGGTCTATAGAAATGGCCGGAACGTTAGGAAAAGCATATTACATTCAAAGTTGACTACGTTGCAAAATAAGAAAACATGAAAACAGGTCATTTCCAAAAGACTGGCACTTATTGAACTTTTTCAGGCATTTTCGCTAAGATGCTTAAGAAAAAGTGGAAAAAACGCAGAAAGGGTTAAATTTTGGGCACAGAGTATGATAGATCATTTTAAAGCTAAGCTTTTGGGATTTTTCAATTCAATATGAAAAATGGATATTGATGACGAGTTTTTTGCTACAAATAGTAGTTAAATAAAAAAAAAACTAGTAAAAATTCCGAAATTTTTACTTTATTTAGCTATAACTTCAAAACGCAGAGGAAGAGGGAAAAAATTTATAGATTATTGGAAAGATCCAATGATTACATATCCAGCAAAGTCTTAATCATCATCATAGAATGTAACGTTTAGAAGTTACAGGGTGATATATAAAGACATACCGAAATATCTTAAGGTCCCGTTATCTCGTTTGTCTAAGAATGACCTATCCGTGGCCTTCGGGTGCTAGACCACATACGGGACACCCTGAATATGCCCATGAGAGACTTGCTATGCTGTGTATAAATTAGTTTTTGGCAAACTTAGTACCGCTTACAAGTGGGACAACATTTCTCGCAGAACTAACAGAATTAATTTGTTCTTGGGCATCCCTGTTTAGAGCTTGGCGAGGAGCTACTACTTCTGCCTCAGAGATCAACGGGAGCTCCAGCAAGTATTCTAAACTGCTCTGAGCGCTAAAATTTCCGGCCCAAATTATTAGCCCTATCTATAACATTTGGCATTACCACACAAAAAAATTTGACGGTGGAATTTCAATTATATCCGTATTGATACAAAATTGAAACAAATTAGGTGTATTTGTATTTTTGTATCCATCTGCTCGGATAAAATTATATTTATATCCAAAGTGATAAAACTTAGAAAATAAAATTTCCAAGCAAAAGAAAGACAACGGTTTTATTCATGGCGGATTGTTTTGTGTATCTTTTCCGATTTTAATTTGACACCAAATGGATAGAATTCTGTAGAATGCTAGAACATGCATACTTTGTGGGGGAAAAAGCCGGGTATTTAACTCCGTTCGGTGTACTATACAGATTTGGACATCAATCATTTGCTTTACAGCACTCGTGAAGTTAAGTTAAATTTAATGAAAGATTAAAAAATTTTAATTTCGGATTTTTAAATAGATCTATTATATCTTCCTTTATAAATATTGATTCTAAAAACAATAAATTGAGGCAAACTTCATCTCAGGCATGGTGTATGATGAGATACCTTTCACTTTTTCTGTCCGATATTATAGAAATGGGAGACTCTAATTTTCTTGCAAAATACAAATATAGTATTCTCCGCCACATTTAAGGAATTTGATATTTGTAAACTTGAACACCTCATCGAAGAGCACCATTATACATTTAAAGTACAATATCCTGACAGAATCATCATATTCTCATACACTATCCCAGAGTTTTACGACAAATGGGATCCTTTAAACATGTTGTAGACAATGAGATATGAAACAAAAGATAAACAGTTAAAAGGTTTGTAAAATTATCTACTAACTTCCGAAATATTTGTAAGACAATGACAACCGAGCAACAAAAAGTCAATTACGCAGAATACTTAACGAAAATTCTTGAGTTGGAATTAAATTTTAAGGTATAGAAACATATGAAGTATTATTGGAAACATTAGGGGCTTTCGGCAAGCACTGTCTCAGTGAGACAACCGAGACAAAACTTTGAGCAACCGTCTCAGTTGTGTCAGTTCAAACCAATCAGCTGATTTGCCAATTTTGACATTTAAATAATTTTGACCACAGAAAATGGATAGTAATAAATTGAGGAAATTGATGTTAGTTTAGTCAAATAGCTCACTAAATTTTAATTGATAATTAAAATCACAAATTAACGAAACTGAGTCAACTGAGACAAGAAAATTCAGTTTCACTTGTCTCAGTTGCTCAGTGGTTACGTTCGATTTTTGTAGCTCAATATGGAACTAAGACAGTTCACCGAAAGTGCAATCTCAGTGAGCCAACTGAGAATATCTCACTTGTCTCACTGAGAATGTGTTGCCGAAAGCGCCTACTATTGAAACACTCCGTATAACGGAAAATGGAATATTCTAAAATATGTCCAATATGGTCATTTAGACCAACCAAATTTTATATTATTTATCTTAAACAACTTAAATTCGCCGAGGTGTGGAAAATAATTCTAATGTTTTGTTTTTATATAAAGAGCTAAAATGTACTGAATTCGCTTATAATTTGAACGCTTTTATAGTTGAACAAACCGAAAACTTTAACATTATATTCATAGAAGAGCTTACATAATTAGAGCCCTTAGAAATTGTTTTTGATTAAAAAAAAACCCAACATAAGTTTCTTAGTTCCAAAATATGAACTACCTAATGTGATATCTTGAAATAAATAATATATTTAAATAATTTTGATGTCCTTTTTTTCTCACTATCCCTACGTTGCATATACTATACATACATATATATTAATAATCAGTGGAAATCTGCAATTAATAATAAGTTTTTTTTATTTGTATTTACTCTTTGTTTAGTGGCTCATTGGCTCTTTTAAAAATTTCTTAAAACTAATTGGCAAAAGGCACAAAATTGTAAAAAAGACAACTAAACTAACTTATAAACAGTCAAAAATACAACAAAAATGACACACAAAAAGGAAAACAAACAAGACAAAATTCTCAAAAGAGACTAAAAATGGTCACAAGAATATTGAAAAAGATATAAAGTTTAACCAAAAATTTAGAACCAATCCCAATTTTGACAATTAGGTAAGTGGCAGTTCCAAGGAGTACCAAATTTCCAAAATAAACTAATAAAAATGTCCCTAAACAATACTACAAGATTGACAATCTTTTAAATTAGTATCTATTGAACAGACGGGCAAATAAAAATTCAAAGACTAACATTAACATCAAAACTAAAATTAAAATAAAAATAATATAAAATAAAAAAAAATTAATTAGAACTAGAATCAAAATTAACATTAAAAATAAAATTGAAATCAAAATCAATATTAAAATAAAAACTTAAAATTAAGATCAAAATTAAAATCAACAAATCATAATTAAGAACAAAATTGAAAAAATAACAAATTTAAATTTAATTTAAAAACAGAATCAAAAATTTAAAAACTCAATCACAATTCAATAAAAAAAAAAGAGAAAAAGAAAAACAATAATATAACGAATGCCTAGAAAATCAACAAGGAACCGTTCCAAGAACGAACTGCCTGAACAATGTAAGAACCTTCAAAGACTGATGTTAGGAATCGAGGTATTAAAAACTTACGCCCTCTGGCAGAGTTAAGAGGCCGGACCAAGTTAGCCAGATATGCAGGTTTGGTTCTAGTAATAAGGTTGTACATAAAAACTAAAACTCTCCGCTTCAGATACACTTCCAGCTGATATCTAGGTAGAGCAAACCTAAGATGAGACACATGGTCTAAGTAAAGTGTTGAAGGACTAAAGTCTTGATTAGATGGCAACGCAATTGGGGCGACAGAAAACTAGCCGATAGCCATAAGCGACGAAGAGTTGCGTAAATTTTGGATAGGGAGGCCTGAATATGGTCGTTTCATTTCATATTGAATTATGGACCTTGTTCACGTACGGAATCATAACACCATTCACAGTGACAGCTGGTAGATCCGAAGAGTCCATCGAAGTAGTTGAAAAGGCAATGCACTGAGACTTATTCGGATTTATTTTAAGGATATGTGAAAATGCCCACTTACTAATTTCGAGTAAATCGCTAAGAGTCTTCCATTAAACCTATGGGGCGACTAAGATAAATTTGAACGTCATCGGAATAAATATGAATATTAACGTCACGAGTTACAAGCGGCAAGTCGTTGATATATAGGATAAAGAGTAGAGGACCAATTCTTCACACAATTTGTTTTTTTATAGTAGAATAACAATTAACATTGGCTGCAATATCAGTGTCTCTTTATATAGTACTTATATTATTTACTTCATGATCGATGTAAATATGTATATACATTATCGGAGTTACTATGTTTACAAATTAAAGTTCTTGATGTTAATGGTGAGAAATTTATAATTGGCATTGGGTGTAAAGATAAATCTCCATTAGTAACTAAAAATTAACCTATTTCGGAGTTAATAAATATAAAAAGCTCTCTACTTAAAATGTACACATTTGTAAACTTTACTTGTACTCTTTTCCTATAAAAAATTATCTTTAATGTGGATAAAAATATTTTAAATAACCATTTATTTTTATTTACTCGATAAGGATATGTTTTTAACGCTTTTAGGAGTGAATGAGGAGACACAGTTCGATTCATCTGAAAGGATAAAAATAAAAGGGTGTCCAAAGAGATTGAATCTATTCGACACTGTTTCGGAGTTAAAATCATTACTAATTTTTCTCTGTGCAGGGTCAGAAGTGGTAGTCTTCTACGGTCTTACTTTCGCTATCGGTCTCAATTATCTTTATTTGAACAACTTCAATTTTCGCATCCGAATCACCATAATCGACGAATTGAACAGCTTGCTGCTTTTCGCCTGAGCCAGGTGTACTTGGGCAGGCTTCAGCCTCAGTCGATGCGCAGCCAAGCCAATATTACGATGAAATTATGGGGAATAGGCATCGAATTCGGGGTTATCCGCCGTATTGTATCCATCTTCATCAAAGCCATCTTCCTCTCCTTCGTTGCTAAAGTTATCTATTGAATTGCTTAGAAGCTCATGCTGTTCTTCACTTGATATTTTATAATGGACTGCTTATTTTGCTTCATTATAATTGTTAAAACTCATTCACTACGATTTTGCAAAATAAAATCAGCATTTTAGTTTCACCATAGTGCACCAGATACACTATAGAAATAGAATATGATTTTACCTGTATGACAAACTCATACATCATAGGTATAATAATTTTCAATTATTTTTCTACATATCCAATATAGCTGAAATTTGGCAACGATGTTCAAAACATGATTCTTGAAGATTGAAGAGACATCCAGGCCGATAAACGAACAAATGTTACCTGGAGAGCGTGTCAAATATGCCAAAAATTCACCGGTGATGTATGTGTTGACGCAAAGGTTAAAGCCTACTATATTGTATATCGGAAAAATGTGACAAAACAAAAAGATGTCGGACAGTAAATCTGGTGATAACCAAGATTTTTAAACTCCAAACAGCTCTTTAGTACCTACGTGAGAATGTTGGTGGACAATTTCTCGTCTATAATAGTAGACTGAAATTCACTGAAAATAATTTTAATGTATTAACACAATACAGAAAAACTTATATTTGTCTACCCAGCGATCTGAGAATCCTCATATAGTTATCTCTGATCGACTACCACAGAAGTTCAGTGATAGATCGTTGGGTTGAAAAGTTAAATTTCCCATGCTAGAAAAATGCTGCATAACAGCTACCTTAAACAGCAACTCCACAACAATCAGAGCCACTAGAGGCTGCACACAAAGCGGATTATAGCTCTTGGTTGTAGCTGAGCTATTAAACCTATTCCAAGAGGCCGGCTTTAAGGCACAGGGATACGCTGATGACATTGTAATTTGTGTTAAAGTGTTGTGGAAAGTTTGAATCAGTTTTATCCGAAGTTATGCAAATTGCTTTTAAAATTGTTACAGAATATAGATATAGACCTCTTTCAACAGGAAAAGGAGCCTCCAGTGTCCAGTATCAAGGTTAAATAGACTTTACACTAGAAAATTAATTTCAAGGAAGCCAAATATTTGGAAGTAATCCTTCTTAGATAGTAAAATTACCCAGAAACACCATCCCAAAATGATAGCCAACAAAGTTAGGAAAAAGTGGGATATGAACCCTAAAACGACCTTATGGATCTTTTAGGGTATTATCAGATTCATCATATCTCGCGGGGCTAACGCCTGCTGGAGTAAAACGGTGCTGACAACCACCAAGAAAACAGATAAGGTACAACGGAGGCATGTTTAGGCGCCTTTACATCAGCGGCTAGTATGCTTCGAAGGTCCAGGTCAGATGATCACATTTCTTTCGAATTGGGGCATCTCAACATTTTCGAGCAGGCCCACATTAAAGACCTAGAAGATTTAACGGGTGAAAACGATTTTCCTTGGAAAGATTGTAGCATCTTTCCATTCTTCTAACAATTAACGAGAGAAGCCAGATAGTTCCCGCAATATGTCCATGTGTGGTATATTGACGGATTCAGGAAGTATGACAAAACAGGCGTAGGAATGTTGGTCCAGAAGTGGAAATCTCAATTCAGTTTGCTGCCTAGCCTTCCATTTTTCACGCGGAAGTCTATGCTATATAGAGTTTTGACCTCAGTAAAACCAAAGCAGGAGCTTCAAGAGCCCCAACATCTACATTTGCTTAGACAAGCCGCAAAGGTAGTAAAGGTTTCTGGTCCCTGGTCAAAACCATCAGGAACAACTTCAGCAGTTCCTCTATACCTTCACTACTTAATAATGGTGAATTGGTTATTGACTCCCTGGATAAAGCTAATATTTTGGCTGCTAGATTCGCATCAAATTCTTTTCTTCCACCCACTTCACAGGCACCTGTCGTGCATCCCCCGTGCGTATATGTACAAGAGCCAATACACATTCGTACGAGAGATGTGTTCAAGGTCCTTAAAAGCATCAACGCCTCTAAAGCCGCAAGCCCTGATGGTTTCTCGCCCCTATTAATTAAAAGCTGTGCCTCATCCTTGGCTAAACCTCTGCGCAAACTATTCTACTTATCTTAGTCAACAGGAAAATTTCCAATTGCTTGGAAACTACCTCACATTCAGCCTATTCCCAAGAAAGGAAAGGGTAGTGATCCCTGAAATTACCGACCAATTACCATCACTTCGATTCTTTAAAAGGTTTTTGAATGTATCATTAGCTCCAAATTAATGAAGTATCTGGAAACCAATCAGCTCATCAACGATCGCCAATACGGCTTCCGGCACGGTCGCTCATCTGGAGACTTGCTGACTTTTCTTACGGAACGTTGGAATCGTAGTCTTCACAATTTTGGTGAGTCCAAAATCGTCGCTCTAGATATTTCAAAGGCCTTTCATAGAGTCTGGCATCCAGCCCTTTTAGCCAAACTCAAAGCACTTGGTCTTTCCCCTCTTCTTCTATTATGGATTGAAAATTTTTTATCTAGTCGCCAAATACGTGTTGTATTAGATGGCGTTATATCTGAACCTCATCCTATTAATGCCGGTGTCCCCCAGGGCTCTGTTATTTCTCCGACTCTATTTCTAATCTTCATTAATGATCTGCTTTCCCTTACTTTCAATCCTATCCATAGCTTTGCTGATGACAGTACCCTTGATTTCGCATACTCCTTTGATACCCTTGCGGATTCCGGAGGGAACGCCACATGTGTTAAACGAGACTGCATGATTAGATCATTGAATAACGATCTTGACAATATTCTCGCTTGGGGCAAAGTGAATCGCGTCGAATTCAATGCATCTAAGACCCAAAGCTGTCTCATCTCATTAAAACAAGACCATCACTTAACCACTCCCGTTTCGTTTGATGGTGCATTAATTTCTGATTCACCGTCACTAAGCATTGCTGCCATTAATATTTTCAGAAAGTTAAGCTGGACAGATCACATCTTCTCTGTTGCCAAACAAGCAGCGGAATGTCTTAGACTTCTAACAAGCTGTAAGAAATACATGAGCTCATCGAATCTAGCGCACCTCTACAAGTCCCACATCAGACCTAGAATGGAATACAATTCCCATATCTGGGCCGGGGCTGGTCGCACAGCCTTAGATTCATTGGATATTGTCCAAAAGAGAGCCTGCAAGCTCATTGGCGATGTGGCAATTACTCGTCATATCGACTCGCTCGAGCACCGTCGCAATGTTGGATGCCTTTCGCTCCTTTATCGCTATATGCATGGTCAATGTTCTGATGAAATATCTGGTCTGCTCCCTTGTAGAATAGTTCCTGCACGCAATACTCGCGCTGCATCCCGCGCTCATCCTTTTACCCTTCAAATTACCTTCGGCCGTACACTAAAATTCCGTGATGCTTTCTTATCCCGAACTGTGCGAATGTGAAACAGTCTACCATCTTCTGTCTTTCCTCTGGCATACAACCTGCGAAAGCTTAAGGGCGACATACATCGGCACCTCCGCCGCTCTCCTTTCCCTATCTCCTTCCTGCCACGCTGTGCTTTGCATCATAGGGTATCCCCTGAGCTTGGCTTAATAATATAAAAAAAAAAAAGACAGTCAAGTTGTGCTCCTGGCTTTGTCCTCTCAAGACTGAAACGAAATAAGTTTGGGACTGCCAAATGAAACTCCAGCTGCTGTCTAGGGACAACAAAGTAACCTTGCTTTGGATTCCTGGACACGAAGGATTTCCCGTTCTAAAATTCGATGGTGGTAACGAGGGACATACCAAATTAGGTGCCTCTCAGAGTTTAAAAAGCTGATGACGTCTAGAGCGATTAATAGGGCTTCTGGTGTAGATAACCTTATGAAGAAATAACAAATTATCAGAGTCAGAAAAGCACCTAAAGACATACTCAGTAGAGAATTACAGTGAAGTGAATTGTGAACGTATCTACTAAACCCATGAATAAAGCGGACGCAGTCATTGAAAGAGATATTCAGCTTTTTCTATAGACCGAATCTAAGTGAGCGAAGACAATACATGCGCTTGTGAGATAGGGCAAGAGATCTAGTCTAGACTGAAGAGCAGGAAACAGAATCCTTGCAGAATATCACAACCTTTAAATATCCTATAAATTTACCTACTGCGTGGCAAGACATAGACCATAATTTCAAACGAATTCATCCTCACTAAATTTAAAATATTTTACACATCACACAAAGTAAAAACACCAGACATTTTTTAAGTAAATTAAAGAGCTCCACGCAAGCGCGTTTTGTAATTAAATCTTAATTGACTTGACTAATATCTAAAATTAATCCGTTCATTCAAAGATGTGCAAAAGTATTTGTCAGGATAAATTGACTGGGTTTGAATATACCCCCAATTACTCGAATTATTTGCTGTCTGCTAGTGGATACACTATTTAACAAAAGTTTTAATTGTTAACCTACTTTTGAGTATGAAACCATAAATTATTGTTAAAGATAGCTGAGTACTTTTTCACTTTAGGTTTGAGACATAAGATCAGTTTGTATACATATATACATGGGCTACAAAAAAAAAGGCTTAATATGAGAAAGTAAGAAATAAAAACAACTATTAACGCACTTTAAGTAAAATTACATTTCTTCTACTGAGTAAAAATACATAGTAAAACAGTAGGAATCAGAATTTCATAAGTTTTTCGGTGCACTTTGAAGTAATTAGTTGTTCTGTAAATTATAATTAATTTTTAAGTGCTGAAGATATCAATAATATTTCATTGTCGCCTGTCATCTAGTACAAGTGGTATGCATGCCTCGTGGAAACAAAGTTTCTTTACTTATTATACTTACAAAGTGTCAAATTGAATTAAGAAGTGTTCAAGATTACAACAGGCACTTGTACATGCGCTGATTAAAAAATATAATTTAATAAGTACGTAGGATGTGTAAAATGTTGTCTAAATATTTCTCGCGTAAGTTGTACATTGGTTTTGTTTCCATCTTTATCAAAAAAAGTCAAAGTGAAAAGCTAGTAGATTACCCTGCTTGTGATTGCGAAGTTGTAGGCATTAAAAATTAAATCATATTTTCACAGTCATATATAGTTACTTAAACTAAAAGATATATACAGAGTGTCCCGTATGTGATCTGTAAACCCCCAAAGGCAAGGGATAGGTTATGCTTAAACAAGCAAAAAATAATATGGGGGGGGGGGAACTAAAAAATATTTGAGTCCGTTTTTTATAGATCGGAATTTTGGAATTTTAACTGCGTTTTTTTTATTTAACTACTATTTTTATAAAAAAAATAAGTCATTAATACCAATTTTTCATACTGGATTTAAGAAGCGCAAAAGCTTCGCTTTAAAATGACTTATCACACTCTATATCCACAATATAATCCTGCTGCGTTTTGAGAACCAGCTTTTTAAGCCATTTTCGCTGATAAAAAAAACCGAGGTAAATTTCCGAAATTTTCTCATACACCTTTAAAATCTCATTTTAGACCAAAACCATTATTGGGTAGGTCCAGGTATATATATAACTAAGCTAAATTTATTCGATGTCAAATTTTTTTGTGGTATATGAAAGAAGAGAGATAGGCCTATGTGCTTTATTGAGACCATTCCCTTTAACTCGTACACGAATTTGTCTGTCTATTTATATATTTCTTTTTGCTATTTTCGACACTCTCGTAGAACCACTTTTCGTCATCACAGCGAGCTGAAATTTGGCACACAGGTTCGTGTCGCGTGAAAATTGAATCTATCAAACCGGAAATTTCCATGGAAAACCCGGAAAATCGGGAAAAATCATTTGAAAATTTGGTACAAATTTTATTAGTGATAAATCTATTTCAGGAAAAATGCAGAGTTTTCCGATTTTTCCGAAAAAAATTTCCGGAATTTTCCGACTTTTCCGGAAAATTTTCCGGTAAAAAAGTGTTCTAAATTATACAGGATCAAGTTCCCTATCAACTGGTATCATTACTTTCTCTCCGACAATGGTGAAAACTTGCAGAAAAAATGGAGGAAAATTCATGTAATACGCTTTTCCGGAGTTTTTCAGACCAAGGAAGAGTTTGAGCGTTTTGCAACCTAAGACAAACTTGTAGAGCGAAATGAGTTGCATAAAGTTGCTTTTGTGGAAAACTCCGTGGAAAACAAGGAAAAGCAGGAAAATCATCGGTCAAATTTTTATCGATCGATATCTGTTTCAGGAAAAATGCAGAATTTTCCAATTTTTCTGGAAAATTTTTCGAAAATTTCCGGAATTTTTCAACTTTTCCGGAAAATTTTCCGACAAAAAAGTTTTATAAGCTATGCGGAATCATTTTTTTCCGTTCCACTGGCATCAATACTTTCTCTTCAACAATCATGAAAACTTGCATGAAAAATCGAGGAAAATTCATGTAAATTTTTAAAAAAAATTTCATAGTAATAGCAAAAGTCTGTGGAAAACATGGAAAATCGGTAAAATTCATGTTATATGGGATCAAGTTGGAATACAGCTAAAAAGCGCTGTTTAAAAAATAATTTGAATTTTAGAAAACCGTTGCAGTAGTTCAACGATTTGATACTCGAAAAATTTTTGTTCTCGGATCGGCACCAACATGACTTAAAAATTGTTTTAAAATATCTCCATGCAGCACATAATAACAATTTAGTTAACGTGAAAAAGGTAGAAAATAAAATAAGTAAAAAACGAGTTTTCAAACAATACTGAGGCCAAGCCGCATGAAAAAGTAGAAAATAAACTTTTCTTCACACACAGAGGTGGACTCAGATTTTATTCGCCGACAATCACCGATTTATTTCAGTATGATCAATCAGAGGTAATAAGTGATTTGATTCATGAAGAGAAAGAATATTCAAGAGAAATGTCCCAATCAAAAAATCTGTGTCCACCTCTGTGTATGAAGAAAAGTTTATTTTCTACTTTTTCATGCGGCTTGGCCTCAGTTTTGTTTGAAAACTCGTTTTTTACCTATTTTATTCCGTTTGGTTTGTCAAAAGTATATTTTCACTGCAACACAGTGTTATCTATCTAAGAAATCATCCATCTAATGGCAAGTTTCACAGCCTGAGTTTAAACCAAATATTTAGTTTAAACTCGTCGAATATGTTTCACAGTTTGGTTTAAGCCCCGCCTTAAACTAAAAGTATTTCAAATGTGTGTTTATTTGTATCAAGAAAATAATTTTATCATGAATTCAGAATTAGACATTTTTAGCGATGAAGAAGTCTTTTTTGAGTTAAATTTAATACTCTGTCGACGACTGAGAGTAATTAGAAATCTTCCAAATCATTTTAATGGAAGGGACCATGCTGATTTTTACGCTAGATTCCGTTTAAATAAAGATATTTGTCACTTTGTCTACGAATTTATACTTGTCCGTTATGTTATGTATTTTTTTATGCAAATACCCTTCTACTAAAATTTGCAGCCTTTTTGGATGGTGGCATATTTAAAATTAGTCAATATTTTTATTTTATTATTAGTCATATTTTTTATTGTTTACCTTCTTCTGGTCTGTTTACTTTTTCCGATTGACAGACAGAGAAAAATTAATTCACAATGGCGGCGATAACTAATTTAGTTCACAATTTAATCAGTACTAACAACGTTACTAAAAGAATGCACTGTGAAACCCCAGTTGGTTTAAACTGCGTTTAAACTTAGAGGATGGTTTAAATTAAATCGTAGTTTAAACTCGACTGTAAAACTGGCCATTAGGGTGTATCGTTCAGAAATTACAAGGTGATCTCAGAAACTGTTAGGTTCTCCCCCCCCCCCCCCGCAATTTTTTGCTTGTCTAATGGCCGGTTTCACAGTCCAGGCTTAAGTCAGAACTTAGCTAAGCCACGGGTGTGGCTTAAGTTGTTTAAGCCGCAGATGAAAATTTTTAAGTTGTCAGCACTGCTGTAATTGTGAATTTTTGTAAAGGAAAATTGCCATTGTGAATTAAAAACCAAGCGATAAAAGAACTTTTTATTTACCAGTTTGTTATGGTTTGTATTGGGAAGGATATAAATCCCAAATCATTCAAAACGTTTACATGAATACTTCAGTACTTTACTTGAAATCCACTTGAAACTCAAGTAGGGTTTTTGGTTGAATTAATTTCAATTACTTGACTTGAAATTTACTTGAAGTGTCACTTTACCTTTGACAACTTTGCATTAAGTTCAATATATAATTGCTGATTTTTAGATAAATATCTTGAGAAAAGTGCTAAAAATCACTCTTTGCCAATTTCATATCTCGCTCAAATGAAAAATTTTCAAGTACTCAAGTTGCGTTTACATGAATTTTTCAAGTAAATCGAACAAAATTTTGTGATTTACTTGATTCAAGTATACTTGAAGTCAATGCGCGTTTACATGATATTTTGATTACTTGATCTCTACTTGAAGTATACTTCAAGTATTCATGTAAACGTACTGTTGTTGCAGAATGTTTCGGCAACGTAAACCATCATAGCCGAATGTTTAGTCGGAATCGAGAATAAAAATCAACGTCATCCCATTTCTCGAAATGTTGCGGGCGCCTTCTTTTAATTTTTTTAAGAGGTCACACCTTGCGATATTATATTATGCATTTGTTCGTCGCTTATATCCTCTGCATCAGATAAATAACTCATTTTTGTCTTAAACTATTTGGTTTCGTCCTAAAACGTCAAATGGACTGCTGACACTAGCTGTCAGACAGTACTTAAAACTGCTAACTAGATAACTATTTTCCGCTTGGAAAATTTCAATGTAGTTTTAAAGTATAACTTTTGAAATATTTACGTTCGTTTAATAACAAAAAATTATAATATTCAGGCAAAAGGTAACTCATTTTGTTTGGTGTATATAGCTAAGTTTAATTTTAAGTTTAGGCTCAAGGGTTCATTGTTTACCGCTACTATTTATACTGTTTAGTCACCAACACCCTATATTATTTGTTATTCCATTTATTTTTATCTATTTTTTTCTTCGGCACTATATTATATCATCTAAATCTTTATATCTTTACTGTTATTATTTTCATTTTTTTGGATTTGCTATTGTATAATTTGTCTATAACTTTTCTTTTGATGCTCCACAGTTACTCTAGGCTACTATGGCTGCTCTAAGCCCCCACGACTCTTAATTGTTTATGTTTGGTTTTGCTATAATATGTATATATTATGTAAACCGCTATGATGTACCCAGCGCTTGGCGTGCCTTTGGCACGGGTACTCAAATAAATAAATGTTTATGTTTATGTTTAAATATATATTTAGCAATAATTTCATATGTTTTTCACAGCAAAATCTGAGGCTTAAGCCTTCGAGATGGCGGGCTTAAGTTAAGCTTGCCTTAAGCCAGTGACATCACTTAAGCCTTGACTGTGAAACCGAAATATTTTTTAAGCCTTGACTGTGAAACCGGCCATAAGTATGACCGATCTATTCGGGTTTCTGATCACAAGCGGGACATCCTGCATATATACAGGGTGTTTCCGTCTAAATGCTCCATAGAGCAGGAGGTGATAGAACTCACCTAGACGAAAAAAAATTGTATGTCAGGGGGAGGGGTCCACATCAACCGTTTGGGATTAACAGGATGAAAAATGCTAGTTTCCATAAAACACCCTGTATCCTAAAAGGTGCAAAGCGTACGGCCACAGTTAAGAAATCATTGTATGCAGAATATCATGGCATTTCCAACGACTGCTCAACCAGCACCGTACCCTTATGTTCTCAGAAGTTATTTGGATTTAAATAAAAATTTCGGATTTTCTAACCTTTTTTTTTAATTTGACCTCCATTTTTTTTGCAAAAAGGTCATTAACAAATTTTTTTTATTATTTAAAACTGTAAGCTCTCTTCGTTAATTTGACGTATTACATTCTATATCCTAATTGTAGCCGTTAAAGAGTTATTAGCTGTTAACATATTCTCAAAGATATTCTTAGACTAATTTTTAAAGACAATTCTTCCCTTAGTGAGTGAAAATCGTAATTTAAAAAAAAAATCGTCTAATTTCGTTATGATCTGAATAGAGCTAATAACTGTTTAACGACTACAGTGAGAATATAGAGTGTAATAGGTCAAATTAAAGAGGACAGTTTACAGTTTACAATTTACAGCTTTTATAAAAAAAATTATGTTAATGAGGTCAAATTAAAAAAAGGTAAGAATATCCGAAATTTTTACTTTTAGACCCAAATAACTCCCTGACAAGGGAAGGGTACGGCGCTGGTTGAGCAGTCGTTGAAAAAGCCATGAAGTTCTGCATACAATTAGCTCTTAACTGTAGTTTGTAAGATACAGGGTGTTTGAAAAACTTGCTTTTTTTCTTAATCACCCTGAAATTGCAATTGCGTCATATTTCTGTAAACTTCAACCAAGATTTTCTCAAAAACTAGATAAATGGAATTATCCTGTGTTTACAGTAAGCCGACGATATATAAAATAAACATTTTTTTTTTATTCTAAAAGAAATTTTCAATCATTAAGATTGAGATTTTAATTTCCCGCACTTTTACATATCAGAGTGTAAATTTACGATGCACATCTGATAAAGTTTACACCAAATTTTAATTTACATATCACAGCTAATGGTAAATCTTTTGCAGTACAAGATATATTTTTACATAATTCATTTAATTTAATAATTTAAAATTAAAGATGTAATTTTATCACTTTAATTATTGGCAGCAAATTGCTAACATTCAATGTTGTAAAAATTTACAATTGTGTATGTAAGGCAAAGCGATTCAAAGTCAAAGTAAAGTTTTTTACACGCGCTTTACGAAACAAAACGAATTATGAATATGATGATAATGTTTAGCGTTTCTTCCTGCAAGGCGAGAATTATCCCACAAGTCTGAAATAGTTCAGCGTTTTAGTTAGCCAGTTTTACTGATAGATTTCGTCCAGGATGTTGTCGTATCCACGATAGTGGTTTCCCGTCGTAGTCAAAAATGTAAATCCTTCGCTCAGGTAATAGATGTTACTCGTTTCCGAGTTAATAAGGTGATGAGGTGATAAATAGTGAAAGTTTTCAACCTTAAGTTGCGTGAGAGGGTTTGGATGTTCAGAGATCCTTTCAAGTTGTTTGACTGCGAGAGTTAGTCGATAAGTTAAAGCAACTAAATATTACATACTTATTATAGCAATTTTATCTAATATCGATGTAAAAGAGCATTCCAAAAGAGTAAATTCCTTTCCGCGCGTTTATATTATATATGTAAAAACTAAATATTTTGCTCCATAAAAACAATAGTTACACAAGTTTACATAATGGAAAAAGTAATTTTACACATAATTTTACACTTCGATAAATGATATTTTGCCAACAATTATGGTAGTAAAACTGTACAATTGTTTTATATTGCTATTTTATAAAAAAAACTTGTGCTTATTCTATCACCGTAGCTCCTGGTAGCTATGAACTGCACTCCTCTCCTATTAGGGCGCCCAGTACTATACCTACCTGTGATTCCTTCAAAAATGTCTGCCATATTATTTTTTGAAGTGGAATAGATTCGTTCGAGTGTGATCAACTAAATTTATTTTTGCTTGATGTTTATATAATTATACATAGTATCATTGGACATGCGTAAAGTTAACATCGCAACTCACTAGAACTCGGTCAAACCTTATCGGATTGGAAAATTTTACATCTTGGAATTTGTCGTTAATTTATTCTGAAAACCACAAATTTGTCGTGTCCTTTTTTCTAAAGGAAACTGGATTTGGTGCTAAGTTGACGCTATCTTGACATCAATTTATAACCAAATCCAGTTTCCTTTAGAAAATAGGACACGTATAATTTATAGTTTTTATGATAAATTAACGAGAAATTATGAGATAGTTCCGAACTAAATCAGGTGAAGCTGCGGTGCTAACATTATGCACGTTACCGTTGGTGACCAAAACCTATTTTTAGATATAATATTTAAATCACTGTCTTAAGTTTTTTTTTTTTTTTTTTTTTAAGGAAAAGTGGCAATAAATAATATCACCGACTTAAAGCAATGATTAGCACCCGGAAACTCTTAAAAATGTCCCTTCGGAAAATGTTATTTCATGTAATGCTTACAATATTTTCTATTGAAAATCATTAAATATTTCCCGAGGCTCAGCTACATTACATAAAAATGTAATAAATATTGATCGTATCAGGTATAATTTTCTATAAATGTACTTGAAAAATATTTATAAATTCCTAGACAAAAGAATTGCTGAATGAATTACTAGATTATTTCAATTAGGTACAATCCTCATTTGTGTGTCATTAATCGATCTTGGAAAATCCAAAACCGCAAACATAATTAATATAATTAAACTAGCGAGACGTGCAAATGATAATTAACGATAATTTATTTTTTTTTATGTCAGATATTTTTGTCTTATCAAAACATTTTATTGAACTTGAGATGTCTTCTGTTATCATTTTATCCATTTTGCGTATTTAGTATCTATCAATTAAAAAATACACACCAAAAAATGAGACAACACCTAAGCAGACAAGCCGGCAGCGCCCGCCCGGCGCCAAACAAATCTTTATTTTTAAAACTCACGTGAAATTATTTCGATGAATATCTACGTAACAAAACTCACCTTAATGCAATTCACCTTCGTCGTGTTAACCTTTCAAGCTGATTGCACTTTGATAACTTTCTATACACCGCACTATAAGCACAAATACATTCATAAACACAATATTATAATAATAAGTGAAAAATTCACAACAAAATTCTCATTGATTTCTTTTTCACTTTTTCTTTTTAAGTATTATTTACGCCACTTATATTAATCGACAAGCGAACGAACGCGATAATCAAAAGCGCACGCGCTTTTGTTTATGTTTTCGTTTATCAGATCGAACTTATCTACAACGTGGACACTAAACTAACTAACTAACTAGATTTTGACTCACTTAAATTTCACTTACTATAGTCACTATTTTGTATACTGTATACTTTTCAATATGGACGCCAGCCGCGCGATCTACGACAATTGACCTCAATCGAATTTATATTTCGCGAAATAAAAACCACAGCGACAAATCTTTAAGCCGATCAAAGTCTATAGCTAGTCGACCGACAACTGAAACTGAAACTGTATTACAACAAACCAAAACCACGATAGCTTCTTACTGTAACCTGTTCAAGTGCATAAACCAATGCATGATGACTTAGTGCTTACTAAACACTTTTTTTTATACGCTTTATACTAACTGCTAGCGCAAGAGAGATTATACCATAAAATCACGTTGTTGTTCAGTTGAAGAGACCTTTCAATTCCAATTCCGAAATTCCATTCAATCAGTCATGCAAGATTAAATTTAACTTTGTAAAATAGTACGAGACGCAGGCGCAAACCGTACACCTGTAGAACTATGGATAAAGATACCATCAACGAAAAATAGAAACAAATCAACTCTCTTAGGAGTTATCAGTATGCCAGATCCAATAGCAAAAAGTAAATATGTAAAGTAGGTAAATAAATAATCTGAGAGAAAACCAGAGGCTTATAAATGAGCATACAGTCGTACGCGCCACAGGGTGATAAATTATTGTACATAAAAATATTTTGTTATCGGAAAAATTTTATAATGAACTTTCACGGATATGTCAGCCTGTTTTTTGACAAAAAAAAAACGAACCTGACCGCAACATTTAACCTATGGCTGATTACAGTGGAAAATAAAAATAAAATAATTAGACCCTTAATTGCAGTTGATGATAAGAGAGGAAACTATACACTTCGTGTTGACATTGGTTTGTTAATAATTTGTAGACAGTGTGGATATTTTGAGGAGCAAAACTTTATCTTTGAAAGAATTTTTTTTAACATTCGGCTCTAATTAGTGTTTTGTACAGGATTAGTTTGAAATGGACGAATCTTCGAGAGATCAAGCCCCTATAGGCATCAAAACAAAAAATTTTTTTTTTATTAATATTCCCGATGTACAGTCTGGAGATGCCTAATGAATCATTAGCGTCTATGAGTCATTAGTTAATTATTCATTAAGAGCGCTGTGTGTTTAAGGTATTAGCACAATTAATTTAAAACTTAACTTTAGTTATCTCTGTGGTAAGTTAGAGTGCAAACCTACAGCCATTTCTTTAATTAAGTTGTGCTGCCATATTGCTTTTCACAAATTTATGACAGTGAAGAATCGAAATGGATCGAATTGGCGCGATAAATTTAGTTTTTTATTTAAATTTTATTTTTAAATTTAACGATTTAGAAATGAAAATAATTATTTTAAAAAGTATTTGAGTTTAGGTGAAGGATGTACATTTGTATGCTGATGACTTAATACATTTAAGTAGACATATTTGGGACTTCTGGAGGATTGCATTGAACGATATACATATATTAGGGTGGCCCAAAAATATATGGATTTGGAAAAATGTTAAAATGTCTAAATGCTCATTTGGAGTTTGTTAGCAAATGTAAATTTAAACTTCTATGCAAAATTTCAATGAAATTCATTAATGTTTAGAGGTCGCTCAAATTGAAAATAATGTTTTTTGGCTGTTTTGAACTTTCAGGAAAACTATTTCAACATTTTCTGTCATAACTTTTTAATTTGACAATATTTTTTTGATTCTTTTTTTTTTAAATTAAAGGTTACTTAGTTATGAACTTATTTCAGTGAAAGATGTTTTAAAAAATTAAATTCTTTTATCTTTTATAAATTTTTTAAAACGAAAATTCGGATCCGGAACTTCAATTTTTTGACTTCGCCTTAATTTTATTGTAAGGTAAAGTGGCACGCCTGTCTATTATAATGTAATCTACAATCAGGGGCGCACCGAGAGGGGGGACGAACGGGACCGGTCCCCTTCCAGAATGTCAGTTAACTGAAGATAATTTACAAATTACGTATAAAATGTGGTCTGTATATTATTACAAAGTCCTATAAAATAAAATAAAACCTTTTAATCTACAATAGCAGTCCTGAAGTGCTCAGATGGGTGCAGAACGCGAGCCTTTTTTTTCCGACTCGTTAGGACTTGGGACACCTATGCCCCCCCCGCCCCAAAGCCAAATCCTGGGTGCGTTACTGTCTACAATCGATTATATTTCAAACAACTATAACTTATGCGGGTCATGTAGTGTATAAACTGATCTCAAAATTCGATTTTCGAAGGTGAAGCATTTTTGCAAATTACAAAGATGTGCCGACCCATAAATGTAACGACTTTGCCCTAATGACATCTTCTTTTCCAATTATTGGATTGGAGACACCCACACATAATATTAAAAGTTATTTTGATTTTTCCATGTCCGCCTGTTCGTTTGTTTGTCTGTCTGCCTGTCTGTCTCTCCGTCTGTCTATTCGTCCGTCCGCCAACACAATAACTCACTTAAAGTGCGGGCTCTTTAAAAAGGAATATGAATTTAATTTCGAAAATGAGACAAATCGGGCAACTCCGTTCTAGGGTTGGCATCCAAAAATATTTCGTTTCTAACGGTTTATTTGGGCACTGTCCGAGAACGCTTTGACGTAGAGAGCTGACATTTGGTGCATAGTGTTTTCATAATAATAGTAAATAAAATTTCAAAAATGTGTTAAATCTTGGTGTTTCCATACAAAACTCTGGTTTTTCATTTTGTTTAACTATTATGTTCATCTAGGGTATAATATTATTGGTCTTAAGACGAATTGTAACTTTTTCTCTTGTTTTTGTTTTTGTATAAATCACATTGTTGCAGTGAAAAGGTCTATATAGGTATATTTATGAGCCGGCACATATTCTTTGTAATTTGTGAAAATGCTTCATTTTGAGAACAGTTCATACACTACATGACCCTCATAAGCATGGCCGTCTTTAGCCAAGTGGGGGCTCTGAGCACTTTAGGATATGGAGGTCCTCCTAAAAGAAAATATTTTCTAAAATACTTTGGGTTATCAACAGGAATAAGTACGTAAAGTATGTTAAGACCTATGGCACACTGGAGACATTTTGTCACCGTCATCACCTCCATGTTAATGCGTGCATGAAGTGATATGACAGCAGTTTGACTTTTTAGTTCTTTCGGCAAGCAACTTTTGGGTGACGAAACTATCATAGCGCCTTCACATTTATATGAATGTGCACGCACTGTGGTAACATTTTTGTCGCTCCTTGACTGCCATTGTTTTGGGAGACGTTGTAGAGCTAGGAAAAAAATTACGCATCTTTTTCAAATTTCTGCTGCAACGATAGTGCGAGAAGAAGATATAAATAATGAAGCATTAATAGAAGAAACCATCCGTATACAACAAAAATTTGAAGAAATACTCTGAGAGCAATTTGAAGATAAAAATAAAGGGGAAGAATATCCATGAAAGTGCTTATAATCCTAAGACTTACAACAAGTCTCTCTTCGGGTTTAATTGATTGGTACTTTGATAAGTTATAGTAGGTCTCAATACTCAGTAGTAGTCTCATGACTTACTACAGAAATCATCAAAGCTTTCAACACTCATACGGAAATACCCACAGAATTTTTCAGGAGAGGATCGCAGTTTATCAAACATTAAGTGGAATTTTCCTTTTAGCACCCTTTCGCTGCAAATTGGAAGAACCCAATAGCGTTGATATTTTCTATATCCTTGTGACAGAAACACATATCATAGCTGCCTCCTCGAAATTTATATTGATAGATGATATAAAACATGAGTTTTTTGGGTAACAGTTATTCACTGTATGCGTACTAAACTAGTACACGGCGACAGTGACCAAGAAAGAAGTCGCGTGACAAAAAGTCTACAGTGCGCTTTAGGCCTAACATGAACAAACAGTATAAAATTTTTCGCTGATTACCAATAAATTGAGTTTGGCTACTGAAAGTAAGTAGGTACCTATATCATGAAAAAATTCCTGAAATTTAAAAATACTGGTGCTGCAAGCGCAGTCACTATAAGTAACTTTGTACTACTTTCAGTAGCCAAAAGCTAAACTACCTTGACTGGTTGAAGAATTGGTCATCAGTTGGTCTACTATATACGACAGTATATCGCAGGGGCTATGGGGCCCCATGGATCTCGGGGCCCATGCGTAAAGATGGCACTGCTCATAAGTTGTTTCAAACATAATCGATTGTAGATTACATTATAGTAGAAAAAGTATACCCGCGTGCCACTTTTCCTTACAAAAAAATTGACACGAAGTCAAAGAATTGGAGTGCCGGGTTCGAACTTTCATTTTGAAAAATTTATAAAAAATAGAAGAATTCAATTTTCTAAAACATCTTTCACTGAAATAAGTTCATAACTAAGTTCCGTATAATTTAAAAATAAAATCAAGAAAAAATATTGTCAAATTAAAAAGTTATAACAGAAAATGTTGAAACAGTTGTCCTGAATGTCCAAAACAGCAAAAAAGAAACACTAAATTTGATTTGAACGTGTTATTGATATTTAGACTTACCTAAATTACGGAAAATTATACCAAAGAACATCTAACATAAATGTTCTTTGATTATACCCAAGTTATGATAGTGTCATTAAGTATAGAAGCAAAATAAATGCAGGTGTTTACTTTATTTCGATACAAAGCTAAACAATACGATTCCAAAAGTCAGCATTAAACCATTGTTAACCGACCATCGATATATTGAATTTAGCTCTTCATTGACGCAACTAATTCCATCTTCGCTAAGTCTCAAGATTCGCAATAGAAATAGTTGAGCATCATCATCGTAGAAATGCATATTTCACTGTGTACAAGACAGTTGAACAAATCATTAATAAGCATGCAAAAAAGCATCGGGCCAAGAAGCGAGCCTCGTGGAACACCATAATTAATTACTACTTGAAAACAAAGCCACATAAACTACATTCGTAGAAATTCTGATGAAATGAAAGGGATATAAGGTAGATACATGTAGATTGTACTGAATTAAGAAAATCACTGCCATTAGCAGGATTAGAACTTTAAAACAAAAATTCGAGATTTAGCACAACAGGATCTAAGGTGCATCTGGATTTAACAGAAGCAATAACGCCCGCCATTTTGAGATTGCTCCAGAGAAACTTAGGCGGTGGCCCAGTGTTGAGATACCTGGGAAAATTTCGTTTTTTTTCTCGAATTACATGAGTATGTACCTAAGACGGTTTCTAAACATCCTATATTCTTCATTGAAACTAGTGATTATATATCGCTTCCATCTTTTGAATGATTATTACAAGCTAATTGAAGGTGTCTATTAAGCCACGGGCAACTTTTATTAGGTAATCTTTTGCGAATGAGAGGAACGTATTTCTCATGTAAGTGAATCAAAACATTATTTAGGAACTCTACCTTGTCATCCATCAACATCAAGCATAATTTCTACCGAGCTCCAATCTATGGACTCGACTTCAGTATAAAGCGTATTAGTATTCCAGGAAGTTACGCTAATACCCATACAGCACAAAGTTACCCAGGACATCCTCTTCTTTTCCTATGGATCTCCCGGGATAAACAGGAAGTGCTTAGTATGAACTCGGAACTTTATTTCTATGACTTATTACAAATTTCCCATAACTTCTTACTCGACTTATATGGGAACATTCTCACCAGGACAATTTTGGGACAAAGATGGGAAAGTCTTTTTTTGCCCTTCCAGAATTTATTTCGATATGTTTTCTGATTCTCTTGGTTCGCGTGGTTCTTTGGTGAAAACGCTAATTTGTAGTTTGGTGTGCTTCCGTGTGACCGTGTTCCGAGACCAAAAACAGAACAACAAAATATGCACTGAAAAAAGCCATATGAGAATTGCTTTGTTTAAGCCAGTTACAAGCGTATAGCTTTATTGGAATTTTATTCCCTTCTCAATTTCTTCTTGTTTGTTGTATGTCAGAATTTAATTTGCAGGTGTTAACAAATTTGTATTTATAAATACATCTCTGGCATATACTTTCCAGTCACCATTTTTTTTTTTTTGCAAAAATGCCTACCCATAAAAAAAACATTCTACAATCCCAGAAAATCTCGAGCAATATTCCCCCGCTCATCCTGAAAACAAACTAGGAGATCCGTAAAACGTCCAAGGTATGCTTGCAGCGGGAATTTTGTATTATTGAATTCATTTACTGTGCCTATAAAGTACAACCACAGGAAATCCTGTGGGAAGGGTATGGGATCTACCACGGACATACGAACCCCGGACATTCGTCACTCCCGGGGATGTCCTAAGTTATTAATTGGAAGCGAAATGGACAATTTATATATCCTAACAGGATTTCCCATTAACATACAGGGTGTTTCCTCCATGGTGGTCCATAGAGCGGGAGGTGATAGTACTCACCTAGCCAAACAAAACAAAAACTTGTATGGTAAGTGGTGGGGGAATATCAATCGTTTCGAAGTTACAAGTTGATTAAGAAATTATGCTAGGTTTTCACAATACAGCCTGTATCTTAAAAAGTACAGGGCGCACGGTCACCGTATAAAGCTGATTGTATTCAAAACTTTATGGCATTTCCAGCGACTACTCAACTAGCCCCGTACTCGTCTCCTCTTAGGAGTTATTGTGCTCTAAATTCAAAATTTCGGATTTTCTGACCATTTTTTTTTTAATTACACCTTTATTTTTTTTTATAAAAACTATAAACTGTAGACTCTTCTCTTTCATTGGACCTATTACATCCTACAAATAGTACATACCTACATAGGGTGTAATAGATCAAATTAAAGAAAAGAGTCGACAGTTTACAGTTATTGTAAAAAAAAGTTAGGTTAATGACCTTTTTGGAAAAAAAAATAGAGGTCAAAGTAAAAATAAATAACCGGCCAAATGCGAGTCGGACTCTCGCACGAAACGTTCCGTACCATTGTACAAAATTTAACACTATGTACTTTTTATTTATTTTTTCTAATGAGAGTAGGCGTCATGTGAAAAAATAATGCTGTCATTTACAAAAAAAAAAAAAATGCCTACTTATGACAATAATAATGAATGAGAATAAAACGAGGAAAAAAACGCCGAAAAAATCACGTTTCTTGTATGGGGCCCCTTTAATTTTTAATTTAATTTTATTTTTATTATTTATTGTTATAGCGGCAACAGAAATACACACTCTGTAAAAATTTCAACTATCTACCTATTACGGTTCCCGTTGTTACCCTTTGCGCACGGAAGCCTAAAAATGAGCGTCGGGGAAGAAGAAAACAATTGCATGGAGAAAGGAATTAACATGAGGAAAAGAATCAAAAGACCCATTCCGAACGTCGGCTGCGAAGCGTTTAGCTATAAAAATTTCTATCTTAATTGCCACCTAGGTGTGACTAATATAAACTATGATCCGCCATATTGAAGATGGAGCTGTAGCGACTAGTATTGCTGTTGTTTTGTCGAATTAAGGTAGATTACTTTATATATCGTATTTGTAGTTTTGTTCTTGCTCTCTCCTCATTCGGTCATACTAGTTCCCTGGCACTTTGATTACTTTATAAAAAAAAAGCACACATATTTCTACATCCTCTGGACATCTTCAGTGCAGTAGTCCGCTAGTCTATACTTAATGAATTTATGGCATATCTGAAGAGACTGAACCATAAATCCGTTAGAAAGAGGGATATGGGGCTGGTTGAGCAGTCGTTGGAAAGGCCATGAATACAATCAGCTTTATACGGTGACCGTAGACCCTTTATATTTTAAAATGTAGCGTGTTTTGTGAAAAGCTAGCATAATTTCTTAATCACCCTGTAACTCCGAAACGGTTGATATGCACCCCCCCCCCCCCCCCCCCCCCAGCCTACCATACAATTTTTTGTTTGCTGGCTAGGTGTGTACTATCACCTCCTATGGACCACCATGGAGGAGATATCCTGTATAACGAACACATTTGTCCTGTGTGTGGGTAATGGATTCGAGAACTCAGTGGAATATAGCTCACTAAAAAATTGTATAGAAAAAGTGCTCATTGAATTGAATACTGAAATTAATGTATCTGAAGATGAATTTGCTACATTTTCAATGATAATATCCACTATTTTGTTTTTTTTTATGAAAATCCTTTGATAGAAAATGCGACTATACCTAAAAATTCTAATAAAAACACCTAGCCGAATCAAAATCTGAGGAATTTTATGCTGCATTAAAATGTCGGCTAAAACAAATTTAGGTATATTCTTTTATTACATTTATCGATTTATGAGATAACACTTGGTGGAATATGTTCTTAGACATCTTTGTTTGAGGAAAAAAAAACACTTGCTCCGATTCACAATTATTTTATTTAAAAAAAATTGTGGAATCGGAGCAAGTGTTTTTTTCCTCAAACAAACATATTCTTTTATACCTCCTCCACAATTCCAAGAGGAACAAAATATTCACAATCAACTCTTCTTTTGATTTATTATCACCACAAAAATGGCGCACCGATTGCATACAAAAAGTCTTATTACTACTCTCAATAACTCTAGCTAATTGGTTGCATTTTTCTCTATATAAACAAACTCCATCTGGCAGTCAAGTAATATCGGCAAAAAGCCTGTAAAATCCCACAAAAAAAAATATCCGTTGACTTCAGTTGTCATCCATCCATCATCAGTCTAATTTCAGTGCAGTGAAAAAAAAAAAACGTTATTCAAGTGCTCGCTCAATAATCAGAACAACAATTTAGTTCAGTGCAGGAGGCAAGTGTACACCGGTTTGCAGTTAAGTGAAGTGCATTGAAGAAAATTATTTCGTTTTTGTTTATCCTTTTCTAGTTGTAAAAAAAACAAACAAACAAAAATAAACGAAAATATTTAAAAACAGTTTCATTGTTGCACTACGAGCGGAATTCATTTAGTTTTCCAATTGGCAAAAGTTGTGCTCGAAAATCGGTAAAAACTAAGTGAAAATCGAAACTCTCCTGATAGGAAAAGTGTGCTCTCTGCAGTAAAATGTACGCTTTCGACTTTTGCAGCAGCAACAACAAGAACAACAACAAATTCCAATGGTGCGCGGGTGAAATTAAAATGAGCCAGCCAATGTTGTGTTAATGGCGAAATGGAACTGCATCAGGAGCATTCATTAAATATTTACGACGGATTATAGGCATTAATTTTCACCCGGATAGAGTATTGGAGGACGGGTTGGGCGCCCCCGAACAGACAGAGAGTGGATCTGGAATTTTCAACCGGTCATTTTGCAACTTATGTATGGGCCATTGAGTAGTCATCAGGCTGTTGTATGCCTCCCATCCCGTTCCATCGTGGTACAGGCGCCACCAATATATCCGCCCGCACCTTCTCTTTTTCTCTGCAAAGATTATAACTTTAATTATATGGCAGCAAAAAATTTTAACTTTAATTTGCAGGTACAAATGGAGATTAAATTGCTTGCAAATTGTATTTAGGAGGCGGCAGATTGGAACACGCGACATTTGATTAAAATTCATAAGTTCGACGGGTGCAATAGTCTTCGTTCATTTAGATTCCGAATTCTCGTCCAAAATCCATTTCGACACGTGAATTGGTATTTGGTAGAGTTAGGCCAGGGTTGTTGGTGCGGTTGTAGTTTCGTTCAACTCTTAGCTCAGACCTGTTTTGACGTATCTTGATTGTTTTTTTTTTTTAGGTTTACCATTGAGAGACTTCGTGCTGCATACCTAATGCTACCCTGCTACTGCTATGTATGTTGTTGGGAATTATACATAGTTTTAATAATGTGTTTTTGCATGATTACTGCGGTAGAAAATTTGCATAATTTTTATAGAAAGGTATCTGATTGATTTTGGTCAATAAAAAATTGCTTGCCGTTGTTTACGCAGTAATTAGATGAAAATATGCAATTAGCGCTTTTTGAAAATCATCACATTCCTATATAAGACACCTGAATGGTGATATAATCAATTTCCTTAAGTGGATTCCATTCCATTCCATGAAATCTCAGAATATATTGTTTGTATTAGCCTGAGGTTGTGCATGTCCATCTTAACCTTCAATTTAATGGATACAAATTTGTACCCGCATTTATTCTACCCTCTTCGAAATGATTTGTAACCAACCAATAAAGTATAAAAGGGCATCAACGTTTTCATACAATTTGTGTTTGTTTTTTTTTATATATTTTTGCATTAAGGGAAAATAGATCACTTCAAAACTAAGGACCTCATTTTTTTCTATAAATAAATGTCTCAGACTCAATCCATATTATATATGTACATGTGTGAGTGGTCCGTGGTGGGTGCTTCATGTATTGTAAGATGGATTTTTCGGATTTATTGACCTTTTAAGTATTTTATTGTGGTTTTTGTTAGAATTTAATTCGTCCGAAAAAGTACGATGATTTTTTGCTTTTGTCGTATATGCCTATGTGGCTATACTATTTCTGTGCTATGTCGATAATAATATAAACAGCGTAAATACAAAGATGGTAGAGCAAAATGGATTGGACATCCACGCATGATATTCAAATTTATTTTGATTTTTGCATGTCCGTCCGTCTGACCTATCGTGTCTTAAAGAGCTGGTGCTTAAAAAAAAAAAAGTGAAATTAAGTTCGAAAATGGAACAAATCGGGTAACTCCTTGGAAGGATTGCCATACAAAAATTTCGTTTTTCATTATATATTTGGACACTGCCTGAGAATGTGTCAACGCAGAGAGCTGAAATTTTTTTACACTGCGTTTTCATAAAAATAGTAAATACAAGTTCAATAAAATAAGTAAAAAACGAGTTTTCAAACAAAACTGAGGCCAAGCCGCATGAAAAAGTAGAAAATAAACTTTTCTTCACACACAGAGGTGGACTCAGATTTTTTGATTGGGACATTTCTCTTGAATATTCTTTCTCTTCATGAATCAAATCAGTTATTATCTCTGATTGATCATACTGAAATATATCGGTGATTGTCAGCGAATAAGATCTGAGTCCACCTCTGTGTGTGAAGAAAAGTTTATTTTCTACTTTTTCATGCGGCTTGGCCTCAGTTCTGTATGAAAACCCATTTTTTACTTATTTTATTTTCTGCCTTTTTCACGTTAACTAAATTGTTATTACGTGCTGCATGGAGATATTTTAAAACAATTTTATGACGGCTGAAAAGACACTGATTTACTGAATTTTCCCGATTTTCCATATTTTCCACAGACTTTTCCTATTACTATGAAATTTGTTTAAAAATTTACATGAATTTTCCTCGATTTTTCATGCAAGTTTTCATGATTGTTGAAGACAAAGTATTGATGCCAGTAGGACGGAAAAAATGATCCCGCATAGCTTATAAAAGTTTTTTGTCGGAAAATTTTCCGGAAAAGTCGGAGAATCCCGGAAATTCCAGAAAAATTGGAAAATTCCGCACTTTTCCTAAAACAGATTTATCACTAATCATATCAATGAAAATTTTTCTAATGATTTGTCCGCTTTCCCGGGTTTTCCATGGAATTTTTCACAAAAGCAACTTTATGCAACTCATTTCGCTCTACAACTTTGTCTTAGGTTGCAAAACGCTCAAACGCTTCCTTGGTCGGAAAAACTCTGGAAAAGCGTTTTACATGAATTTTCCTCGATTTTTTCTGCAAGTGAATGTCGGCGAGAAAGTAATGATGCCAGTTGATAGGGAACTTGATCCCGCATAATCTAGAAAACTTTTTTACCGGAAAATTTTCGGGATAGACGGAAAATTCCGGAAATTTTTTTCGGAAAAATCGGAAACTCTGCATATTTCCTGAAACGGATTTAACACTTTTCGATAGAAATTTCCGGTTCAAATTTTAATAGATTCAATTGTCACGCGACATGAACCTGTTTGCCAAATTTCAGTTCGCTGTGATGACGTAAAGTAGGTCTACGAGAGTGTCGAAAATAGTAAAAAAGAAATACACAGACAGACAAATTCGTGTACGAGTTAAAGGGACGGGGTGGCCTCAAAAATGGAGTAAATCAGTGAATCCATTCTTGAAGTTGCCATATAAAAATTTAGATATTTTACGCATACTGTGAAAATTATCAGTTCTAGACGTTTTTATTGGACTGAAAATTTCTTCAGAATATTAAATCCTATAAAATTGTTTATAATCATTTTTTCTATCCGACGAACCGTTTTAGACATAAAACTTGCATTGATGGATGACGATAGAAACTACATACAGGCCTCTATATATCATAAGAATTGGTCTTAGACTAATTCTAACTTTTTTACTTGTTTGTTTGTAACATGCATCATTTCTGTTTTACTTTTTCTTATGCCACAAATAATAAATAAATTATAAGAATAATAATAATCGTGAGCCAGTGTAAATGTCAGGATATTTGAACGTTTTGCAAAATACAACTAAGATCACATATCGGAAATTAAATAAATCGTCAGGGACGTTTAAAGTGTATGGTTCTTACCATATAGCCTGCTTTATCTGATGGATAATCTATTTTCTAACTATTCATATATTCCACTTTTGAGGGACGATCAAACGAAATGAGGTGGATAGGGGAGGTAATTTCCAGTCAAGGTCAGGTTTGGTTAGGTTAAGTTAGAGTGGCGGCAACCATTGTAACAGCAAGTATGATCAGCCACATTTAGACCATCTTCTATGGTCCATTGTGATGTCACCTTATAAGGATCCTACTTGGAAAAGATTCGTCATATTCAGGGGGTGTGCTGAAATAAGCTACAAGAGTTAATGAACTTTATCCGGTCCCCAACTCTTTGTCTGCTAATTCCCTTAATTCGCAGAAAAACTAGCTACGAAGCATACTCCTCCTACGCTTAGCAAGATTAGAGCATTCGAACAGCATATGCTAATGCTGAACGCGCTGAACTTCTTCATCTTCCATACAGCATCTGCAGAAATCTTTGTATAAAGCTTGCATGCACTCTGCATATTTTCCAAAGAGGCACTGTCCCGTAATAACTACAATAAAATTACGCATATCTTTCCGGTTTCTCCTCAGCAGAGATTCAGTCTTCCCAGGTAATAACTCGATCTCGGGCCACAGCTGTCTTGAGAACGCGCATGTTTTCCCCATCTACGATTTGCAAGCTTACAGGCCTCTACATCTAGAATTCTCTTCACTGATTTTTGAGGCCGACCTATGGATTCCTCCGCTAGACATAAATTCATAGCAGAACAATTTCTGGCCAGAGTATATGCTGGCTCATTTGCAGGTATCTCACTCTGACCAGGCACACAGCAGAGAATAACTCAGTGGTTAGCACCTGGTGTTTCCCGATCTCACAGAGACACCGGGCGCGATCTATAATGATGCTCGAGTCTATAGCTTTAATTGTAGCTTGGCTGTCAATACATATCCTAATAGCTCAATCGCAAGGTATATCAAAGTTGTTTCCAGTAGCCTTGTTGCTCTGCCAATAGCCAGAATCTCCGTTTGGAGTATATTACAGTAGTCCGGTAGGTGGTATGATTCCTGTATTTGAGGGAATGCTGAGTACATCCCGGCTCCTACCCGCACATCCATTTCTGAATCGTTTGTAAAGACAAATATATAAGAGTCATTTGTCAAGCAATTATCATTCCATTCCTCTCTACTAGAAATGCTAGTTGAGAATACTTTCTCAAATTCTAGTCTAGGGATACCCTAATCCGTAGTGCTTCGTACACAGTACCCAGGACAGATCTTCAATATTCTGCTGTGACCAAGGTCTACTGTTATCCAGCAGCCCAGCTCTATAAGCTTTAGTACACTTTTTGCAGCTATACATTTCCCATAGAGATATCAAGGGGCAAGAGCCGAAGTATAATCTCCATTGCTACCATTGGTGTTGTTCGAAGAGCACCTGTAATACCTAGACAGGGTGCTTTCTCTGCAGCTTTCCACCACACCAAGATTCCATATGTGAGCATTGGTCTTACACGACGTGAGGGTGTATACCCCAGCTTTTACCAAAAGTTTTCTTGCAGGTATAGGTATACAGTGCAATGGCCGTCCTTTTTGACGCGCTCATTCACTTTTATCCTCCAATTTAATTTGGAGTCTAGTATCACTCCTAGGTATTTGGCTTCTAGTCCAGTTATTATACATTTTTGAAAATGCAAGTGAATCGAGCAAGCTGATTTTTGGATATTGTGTAGGAGCTCTTAGAAAAGCCTAACTTGAAATTGTCGACCAAGATTTCCTATGAGCAGTCTCCGCCATCTTGAAAAAAGGGGTAAATTTGGTTTTTTTGCGATAACTCGTCTCTCCGTCATGATACGAAAATTGTGATTATAATACTTTTCTGTTGCTTTTCTTACACTGTATAATTTAGTAAAGATAGAGATTACTGGATTTTTTACCGGGTTAAACTTATATTTGTTCAAGAAGGGACTTTTTTTGGATTCTCCGGTAATAGCAAGAGCTAAAAAATGTTTTCAATTTGTTATTTCATCACACAACTCATTATATTTTGGGTGACAAGTTTCAAGGCTTGGTTTGACTCATCAACAGGTCTCAAATAACAATATAATTATAATCTAACAAATTGCTTCACGTACCGTATTTTAAAAATTTAAATATATCTGATCTTCTTCAAGAGTGCACGTTGTTGCCTTGGAATGATATCTTTCGCTGTAGCGTTGTGGATGTACAAGTGCGAATTCTTGAAAATCTAATTAATAACTTATTAGAAAAATACCCCTGCGAACTAAGAGAATTGAAACAAGGTCCTGCGCGTGGTTTACACCAGCTATTGCCTCCCTCATAGCTGAACGTGAATATTTGTACAGACAATTTAAACATCTAAAGACTACTACTGCACGTTCCCTTTATAAAAGTGCACGCAACCGAGCAACATCTGCTATACGCTCCGCCAAGTACAGTTATTATCAGTCTAAATTCGATCATAAACTACCTCCAAAGATTCTATGGAGAAATCTCAGACAGGCGGGGATATATAGCACAGAAAGCCAGCGTCATCAATTTGATCCCAATTATTTAAATCAATTTTTTGCCTCTACTGATCTGAATCAATCAGCCTTAAATATTGAAAATAACAATTTGTTATCACGTTGTCAATCCGGATTCAGACAGAATCATAGTTGTGAGACAGCTTTGTTGAAGGTAGCATCGGATCTGAGAAGAAGCGTGGATAATGATGAGGTAGGTTCCCTGGTCATGCTAGATTTATCAAAAGCTTTTGATAGCGTTAACCATCGAATACTGCTAAATAAACTATCCTCAATTTTTGGGTTCTCAGCCTCAGCAACTAATTTGATTGGATGGTTTCTTGATGGGAGATTTCAGCAAGTTTATGTAAATGATTTGCACTTTGACATATTTCTATTGTACTATGGGGTACCTCAAGGATCTGTCCTAGGATCCTTACTATTTAGTTTTTTCATAAATGATTTACCCAATATCATTCTCGATTATCCACATGTATGCCGACGATGTTCAGTTATACTAAAGCAGGCCTATTGGGCTTACCGAGGACTGTATGGCTCGGATAAATGATGATTTGGACAGAGTATATAATTGTTTGCTACACAACCAACTTTCTCTAAACCCTGGAAAATCTCAATGTCTTGTATTATATCACAGTACTGTATTAACACCTATCCCCCCAGTATTACTTGCAGGACAAGCGCTGCCGATTATAGAAACCATTACTAATCTGGGTGTAAAGGTGAACTCTAGATTGACGTGCTACGATCACATTGCAGCTATTGTTGGCAAAGTTTACGGCAGTTTACGGAGACTGCGGCTGTCAGCTCAATTCTTGTGTACAAGCATTAAGATGAAACTGATCAAGGCTCTGATTTTACCCCACTTCTCTCATGGCAGTTTAATCTATTTTGGTCTTCGGAAGTTCGATAATGTTTCCCAGTTTAAGTCTATTCTACTTGGTTGCCCTCTGGAGGCTTATCTCACACGTAAATCTCTATGTCTGCTCCATAGGCTCATACGTCGTTTTTGATCATGTTTTTTTATATGGACTCATAGTATTTTCTTTTTGTAACCTTATAATTTATCATGTACATTTATAAGATTGTAATCTTGTTGCGTACATTACCAGATTGTAAATAAATTGAAATTGAATTGAAAAAAAGAAAAATTGAAATTGAAATAACGAAATTGAGAGACTTGATAAGAAATAAAAAAATGAAAAAAATTCAGAAACATAGAAAAAAAAATTTTTATTAAAAACATTTAAAAAATTTAAAAAAAAACCAGATTCATTCGAAACGAATAGAACCTGTATTCGCCCGCAGTGGCCTGAAAAAGAAAAATAAAAAGGAAGAAGAAGAATCGTTTCGTGTTAGCAGAAAACCTTACACTCATCGGTGCAGCTTGGTTTTCTGCCTTGCAGACGCTTGAAACAGATCAAATTGATCTCCTCTCATATAAACTCAGAATAAATTCTGGGTGTGAATTATACCTATGAGGCAAAAATACTCCTATATTAGACCAAGGAGAAAGAAATATTTGGGACCTGTTGATAAGTCAAACCAAGACTTGAAACTTGTCACCCAAAATATAATGAGTTGTGTGATGAAATAACAAATTAAAAACATTTTTTAGCTTTTTCTACATACCGGAGAATCAAAAAAAAAGTTCCTTCTTGAACAAATGTATAATTTAGGTGGTATGAATTTTTCACCCAGCGTTGATCGTTGTTGAGATATCGAACGAGAAATTAAAAAATTAAAACACTGCAACTTGTTTTTTGCTGCTTTCTTCTTTCGCGTGAAACATATCGAAAAAATGTCCATTATTAAACTTGTAGGACATGTAATACCTACAAAGTGAGGTGGTCAGAAAGTAAAAAAATTAAGATACTGTAGAGGACCAGGACCGTCGAAACGATGAAGAGTATAGATATTAAAAACTGGCCATCCATATTCATCTTCTACAACACAAAAACAATTGTTTACAAATTTATTACTAAATTTCATGCGTGTGATTCATAATTTTAATGTTTTATTTATTTATATTGTACTTTAATAATTTCCTCTACATTTTTTTATATTTTTACGTTCTCGTCCGATATGTCAACAATGATCAACGCTAGGTGAAAAATTCATACCACCTAAATTGTACAGCGTAAAAAAAGCAACAGAAAAGTATTATAATCACAATTTTCGTATCATGACGAAGAGCCGCGTTATCGCAAAAGATCAAATTTACCCCTATTTATCAAGATGCCGAAAAAAGCTCATAGGAAATCTTGGTCGAAAATTTCAAGTTAAGCTTTTCTAAGCTCCTCTACACAATATCCAAAAATCGGCTTGCTCGGTTCACTTGCTTTTATATGCCAATTTTTCCTCTATAATGACTGGACTATTCATCAAAATAATTGTTTTGCAATTGTTGATGGCTCAAAAGTTATAACAATTTTTTTATTTTTCCCTCAAATTACCTACTGCGTTCACTGAGAAATTCATTACGAAAACAAAACAATGAGTTCATTGGCTGATGTTTTGTTTAAGTATTATCCCGAAAGGGGTGCACGTTTAAAGCAGAAGTACTTTTCATAAAATTCGTTTTTAATTCTGCGGACTGAAAAAAAAACAAAACAAAAAAAGTACAATTTCGTGAACACTTTGTGTTAACAAAAAATTTTAATTCATTTTGAAGTGACGTCGATGTAAAAATAAAATGTACATACCGTATGCAACGTGTGCAAGCACTTTTACCCGATAACTACGACAAAGTATAGTGAAATTTTCCCACGAAATGCTATGTCGTGAGATAGGGTAGACCCCCAATTGCTATAGATTTTAAGGGGTAACGCCACTGTAAATTTTTTGAAAAATCGATTTTGTTTTTATTGGCTTAAAAAATAGTTTAAACCCTCTAGAATAAGAAAAAAGAGGTCCCGTGCCAGAAATTTTTTTTTCTTTGAAAATGGAGGTCGCCACCAAGCGCATCAAACTTGCTCCGAAACGACTACCTGAAGCCTGAAACACAATTGGAGCTTTTCAGCCAGCTTTATCGCCAGCTTTCTTCTAAAGCTGACTGGAAAAAGCCGAGTTGAACACAACTGACCTTTTTGACATTTGCAACTTTAACTAGTTTATCGGAAAACTTTTATTTTTTACCTTCATTTTATTTATATTTTCCAATAAAAAACTATTCCCAAAACTGTAAACGCGTTTTTCTCGAAACACGGTTTTTCAAAATGGCACGCAGCATAACTCGAACAATTTTCGTATTTTCAACTTGAAATTTTGACCAGATGTGAACATTAATATTATCTAGGAGAATGCCGTACGGGATTTTCAATACCTTTATTTGTTGATTTTTTTATTAACAAAAAACTTGCCGTTTTTTTCGTCAAAAATCAAACTTGTTTTTCAAACGCGCGCCAAATCTACAAAAATTAATATTTTTAAAAATTCGTACGTCATTCTCTAGCTATAAGCCACTAGATTAATGGTTTTTTTTTTGTTTTGGTCTAGATTCAAATGTGCACCAGTGGTGCTGCGTGCCGCAGAGCCCTGCAAGCAAAACATGTCCCGGGAAGATGGCTGTGGAGCCGCCATTTTGTTTTTTCGCTGTCAAAAAATTTATCAATAAAATTCAATGTATGCCCGATAATACCCTTAAAAGGTTTTTTCAAACACCTTTAATTTCGCGAGAAAAAAATTCGTGAAAAAAACCTTTTTTTTTGGCGTTACAGTGCCGTTAAGCCATCAAAAATTAGATAACAACATAATAACTACAATTTTTTTTGATTGGAATCCTCCATCACCTCCATCACTTCGTTTGCTCATCCACTTTTATCACAGACTGGATACAAACTTAATCTTATCAAAATCCACATTTTTATGGAATAATCGTTCTGAACAAAATCGAACGCAATTTTAAGTAAGCTAGATACAAAACAAAAAAATATGAGACAGATCTGACAAAATGATCAGAATGAGAAACAAAACTAGACCAAGTTGGCCGCACCTATGTATACCAATTCATAATTCTTTTTTTCAACATCTCCTAATATAGCGTGCAGTTTTACGCTCTAAATTGCAATCCATTTTCTAAAAAAAATGCATAACGCAATTATATACCCCACATAATCCTCTTTTTCTAACCCTTCATTTGATCAAATATTTCATTAACCGTAAAACTTTGTCGATTGGCTCGGCTGGTAATTGCCTTTATATCGATTTATCACCGCACCATCAAATGGGTTTCCTATTAAGTTTTAATTAGAACTGAGTACACTCCAAAACTGCTGTGAAGCCCATATACCTGAACGGATTACATGGTGGTAACATAAAACACAGTAGCACCTGGGACTGTGACGAGCATAAGAAGGAAGAAAAAAAAATCGAAAGTTAAATGGTTACCTCAGCCCCAGTGCTGCCTTCTATCGCAGTACTAGAGGAAGGATAGCCGAAAATAGTTTTCATCGCCTGTTTCGTTATAATTAAACGTCAATCAACCCGAGAGTAATGTCAGGCCATTATCGATACTCGTTTGCTCTAAAATTCTCAAAATCAAATTATTGTTCGACGTCTTTTTCAGGTAACTCGTTAGTGACTTTATCGTGTCTGGGGAGTCTAAACTCCACCCCCATCCTTCTAGAACGACCTGTAATGAGGTGGAGCACACTTTGACGGAAAATTGTAATAATTTTGTGAATTTTTCATAAGAAATGAAAATTGAGAAACTCATAAACTTAGAATTAGCATATTTGCAGAGAAATAAGAAGGACGAAAATAATGTTATATTTTCTATTTGTATATGTGTGCGTGTGTGTATTTTTATTTATGAATTTTGCAAGGCGCCAATAATGAACACTAGACCGAACAGCAACACCATTCGTGGAGCCAAGCCCAAGAATCCAGTGAGGATCCAAAGGCCTTGCATGCCGCAACCCATTAGAGGAGCTATGACGACGATGATGGCGAATGACTGCAATAATTATAAGCCCAGAGGAGGAAATACCTGGGATGGACTACTCAGTGCACGTTCTAAGGTATTTTTATAAGAACTTCACAATTCGCTTAAAATATTGCATTTGCGTATGTTTATTGCTTTTTTCGATTGCATTTATTGCAGTCTGGAATGGAAGTGACGAGATGGTATAAAGGGACTTCTATATGATATTTGTAGATATTTGGTTTATGTAAGAATCTAATGGAAAATCATCTTTCTCTTCTTAGGGAAATTTTTCCGTCATAAGATTATATTTGCATTATGACACAAATCAAGGGCTAGAAATATCGCTCCTGCTCGGACGCTGGGTCTTCGAGCGACTGTGGCGAGACGTCTAGAGGTAGCTCGCTGAAGTATGAAATTTTCAATTTTTTCACGACGTGCAGCGTACTAATTTTGATAACCAGCGTATTCTTATAAGTTCTTTCTTTGATCTAATCGATGGTTTCTCTATTACAGAGCTATCCTCCTTTCCACCACTCTCTCCATCTCTCTAGTCTGACTAATTGTTGTTTTTTCTTATATGAACTATTTGGGCATCTTCACAGACAGCCAAGGGCTGGTATTAGCGAAGAGCACTTCTCCTATTCGACAATTCTTTTTTTTTTTTAGTCACTAGTTATCATTGTTACATAGTAATTAGTTTACACATCATACAATTGCAACATTCTCATGTGCAAATTTCTTTATTAATTTCTTGAACTTGTGCACTTGCTCTGTATTTTATATTTCCTCTTTTAATTTATTGTATATGGGTACAGCTTTGTGTTTTAGACTCTTGAGTTTTCTTTCTGTTCTAGCCTACGTTAGACGCAGATGTTGGCGTAATCGTGTGCCATAGTTATGTGTATCACCATGCTCTATTAGGTTCATGTCTGACTTTATCTTCTTTTTTCTTATCTTATATATCATTTTAGCTTTGTCCACATAAATTAGTTGTTTTAAGCTCAGAAAATTTGTCGATTCATACAGCTCATGCGTTGGTGTGAGTCTATGTAAATTAAATATGGACTTTATTGCTTTGTTTAATACCCTATGCATGCAGTTTAATAAGTGATTGCTGCATTGTGACCAGTTATATTGTAAGTAATTATTGGTAGTATAAATGCATTGTAGATTAAGATTTTCGTCTGACGGTTAAAAAAGTCTCTTCTCCTCATGATTCCTATAAGTGGTGCAACTTTTTTCCTCACATATGTTGTGTGTTGTTTCCAAGTCAGTTTATCGTCCATTATCATTCCCAGATATTTTATTGAGTCTACTCCTTTAATGGGTTCTCGTTCCACTTGCAGTTCTATGTCCAGCTTTTGCTTGCCTCTCTGTTTGAAACCCATGAAGCTTGTTTTCGATGTATTTATTGTAAGTTTATTTCCATATAGCCATCTTGTGTACCGTATTAAGTCCTCATTTATTACCCTCTCGAAGTCATCGCCATCCTTCCCACTATACAGGAGCAGGGTATCATCAGCATATATGTAGTATTCCGCGGCCATTCCAGCCTCCATTAAATTTTGGATGTACAGAGAGTAAAGAAGTGGACCTAGAATTGATCCTTGCGGGACTCCAGTACTCATCGCTTCATTCTCGCTATAGCTGTTTCCCACTTTCGTACAAGACTAACTTTCTTGCAGATAATTACTAAGTAACTGGTTAGCTTTTCCTCTAATTCCCAATTCGGCTAATATTTCTATTAATACGGTATGATCCACAGTATCAAATGCCTTCTTCAAATCGACAAATACTCCAATAACATAATTTCCTGCATCGAGCTCTTTATTAATGAACTCCATTAAATCAGACATAATAGCCGTCGTGTTGCTTTGCTTTTGGAATCCATATTGCTTTTTATCAAATCCACCATTACTTTGAATAAATGCTGTAAGCTGATTATGAAGTAGTCTCTCATATATTTTACTGAACACATTGAGGAGCGCTATGGGTCGCTAGTTGTTTGGGTCTCTTCTATCTCCTTCTTTGAAGACTGGTACTATGCATGTAGATTTCAAACAGTCTGGAAACGCCGCCTTTTCGATACAATTATTTATTATTCTCGTTAAAGGTTCAGTTATTATATCTTTGATATTCTTTACGTCTTTTACTCTTATTCCGTCTAATCCTGGTGCTGTGTGCTCTCTTAACTGAGATAATACCCTTCAACATCAGCATCATTCACAGGTCTGATAAATACACAGTTTAACCTTGTTACATTTTTAGTTGGTTCACAAGGAAACCTGCACTTGTCCTTCAATTTTTTTACTAGTGAAGGGCCTACATTCACAAAGTGTTTGTTCATATAGTTGGCAATTTGTTCTTTGTCTTTAACGTTGTTATCCTCAATTATTAATTCTTCTATACTGCCTTTTCTGTCATCCGATTTACTATTTCTTATTGTCTCGTTGATTGCTTTCCACATCTTTTAAGAGTCGCTTCCCGCTTTTTGCATTTTTTGATCCACATAACTCATTTTTGCTTTTCTTATATTCCAGGTGATGTCGTTCTTAATCCTTTTATAGTTTTGTATCAGTTGTGAATTATTTGAGCCCCCTGTTATTTTCTTATATAATTTATTCCTTTGTTTTAATTTGCTTATTATCTCTAATGTGATCCAGTTATTTTCTCGAGATCTAACGAGTTTGATATCAGTTGCTTCTTGTTTCGCTTTTTGTATTATTTCGATAAGCTTGTCAAAATGTAGACTATCGCAATCGTCAACAGAGCAGATCTTACCTTTGTTCTTAATTTTTCAGTATTTATTCTTACTGTTTTCTTGCTGGACATTTTTGGTCTCCTCTCTAAGGCCTTTCTAAGCGTGAATATTATGATGCGGTGGTCCAGTTGAGGCCAGTCCTTAAGCTCCAATCCAAAGTCGTATCTTTCCACATTAAGAGTAGTTACCACGTGATCAATTATTGAGCAGCTATGTTCCGAAATTCTGGTAGCATATTTTGTGTCAATGTTGTTTAGGACTGTTGCATTATTAGTTGATAGTAGTTCCAAGTATTTCCTAGTGTCTTCGTTATCATTAAGCAAGTTTATATTAGTATCCGATATTCATTCTTATACTCTGGGCGCATCTATTAGGATCAGTGTGTAAATCTCATATATGTATGTAGATATGAAATTCCCCAAATTCTAATCGCTTCTTATTTATGAGATGACAAGCAAAACTGCGGAAAGTACACTTATCTAAAAACTACCACATATGTACATAGTTGCACTTTCTGACGTACACAAGATTGCTTCTTTAGAATTTGACAATTTATAATGTTATTTGCAGCCTTAATACAACTCTACTTTTCTATCAACAAATGATTCAATGATTGTTGTTGTTGTTGTTTTTTTCTTTTGTAGGTAATTTAATTTAGAATCGTTAAAAAAAAGTTTTCAAAAATTCTTCTATTTCATCTATGACCGATTCTAAAAATTGTGAGTTCGAGTCCCGTATGGGACAAGACGATAATAAATAGTTGATTGTGGGTCCGATCTTTTCTTTTTATGATGAGTAATTGTCAAGCTAAAATTTTATATAAACAAAGTTAATAAAAAAATTTTAATTTAAAATCTCCACATAAGGTAAAGGTAAAAGTAGAAGCGATTATGCGGGGGAAGTGTCATGCCCAGTGACTGCGTTAGCAAGCAGCCTGAGCAGCTGTCCGCTAAGGCTAATTAGTTGGCACGTCTGAAGATGAGAAAGATTCAAGAATTTCTTTGCCTGCCTCATATCGGTCGCGCAATCCAGAGGAGATCCAGTTGCCTATTTTCCTATTTTTGCAGCTCTCTTCTAAAGTGATTTTAGGTAGGCCAAAGGTCGAGTAAGGACCAGTATACGACCTGTCGACTCCGGTCTTAGCTAGTTCGTTCGCTTTTTCATTACCGTCCACTCTTCGTGTCCAGAAACCCAAAGCAACGTTGCTTTACTCTAGACAGTAGCGGGAGCTCCCAGTAGCAGCTCCAGACTAAATTAGACTCAAAGTCTTAAGGCCGTGACACATTAAAAGCAGAAAGCAGCGACAGAAGCAGAATTTTTTCTGAAACCATGCAACTGTTCGAGCACTAACAAATTGAAAGCAGAGGCAGCGGCAGCAGCAGAAGCATAACTCAAAAGCATAGCTCAAATCTCAAAAATTCTGGTTCTGCTCAGTACTGCCAATATAAAAAGAGCTAACATTTTTATTTCATTGTTGGCGTCCTTTCTTTTAAAAGTGTCAAAGAGGTTGATGCGAGAAAAACAGAATGTCTATGGAGGATAAAATAATTAATTTTGTTAAATATAACATATTAATTCACAATTAACATCCGTGAAAATTATAACACCTGACATTTGTAGTTGACAAGTATCTGTTTTCTGCTTCTGCTTTCAATGTGGTTAGCAAAGCAGAAATGTCGAATTTCTGCTTCTGCCTCTGCTTGTGTCGCTGCTTTCTGCTTTAAATGTGTCACGGCGTTTAAGAGGACAGAGCCAGGAACGCAACTTGGCTGTCCAAGCAAATTTAGGTGTTGGGGTTCTTGCAGCTCTTGTTTAGGTTTTACTGAGCTGCAAACGCTATAGCATAGACTTCTGCCTAAAAAATTTAACGTGGCGTACCAGGCGGAATGAAGACTTTCACTTCAGGAGCGTCCAACCCTGCACCTGTTCTGCCGTCCTTCCTAGATCCGTCAGTATACCAGATATGAGACTGTTATTGAAACTGAAGCCCTCTATCTAGTACTTGACTTCTTTCGTTAATGATTACCTGGTAACCTCTTTCAAAGGAGAATCTTTTGGCCATAACATCCGTTGGACTTATTGTTGACCTGCTCGAGGATGTTGTGATGTCCCACACCGGAAGAAGTCTTTTCCTTCGAAGCATACTAGTCGCTGCTTCTGTCTGGATAAAAATGTTGTGTGGCTGGTAAGCCAAGGCTGGCTTCAAGTGCGCATTGAGGACACGATGTGAAGGCGCCGAAACATTTTGTACCTTATCAAAGGCTCTCGCGGTGGTTGTATACACCGTTTTAGGTCACCAGACATTTGCCCCATAAGAACATATGGATTGATTTCTACCTGGAATATCCATAAGGTCATTTTAGGGCTCAGACCCCACATTTTTCCAAAAAGCCTTTGACATAAATCGAATGCCTGCATTGCTTTGTTGGTTATCATTTTAAGGTAGAGATATCCAGATAGCAAATCTGGGGTTACTCCCAGATATTTTGCTCCCTTGGAATATTCTAGTGTAATTCTATTTAACCTAGGAGTTGAGAACTAGAGGCTGCTTTTTCTTGTGAAAGGAACTAACACCGTCTTACCTGGGTTAATTGAACGTCCCATAATATTCGCGCACCATTTGGTAACAATACGTTAAAGACAGTTTTCATAAGCTCGTGTAAAGCTGATTCAAACTTCCCTTTAACACAAACGACAATATCATCAGCATATCCCTGTGCCCTTAAGCCGGCCTCTTGGAGTAGCAGATTTAATAGCTCATATACAATTAGAGCCATAGTAGTGGTGATAAATCTGCACATTACTTTTTTCTGCTTCTATATTTGAAGCATTTACAAACTCTTCTTCCCGTAACTCTGTCTCTTCAATTCCATGTATTTGGTTATTCAGCAACTTACATTTGTACTGGCCCCAATCTACTTCAAATAGGCTGGCGGGATTTCGACGTTATAATGAAGCATTTGATTTTGACCAATACAAAATTTCATGTCGCTTCTAGTTACTTGGAACATATGATTGTTCCATCCTAGTTGAGAGCTCTTTTTTTTTTAACCAGCTACAATTTTCGATGTTTTGTTTTCGTCCATTTTCCCAGTAATTAATGAAATTTTTCACTAGGAACACATCTAAGTGAATCTCTGAGCTATAAAGAACAGCCGCTAGCTTTTTTAATTGAATCACTTCAAGTCTCATGGTAACTTTTGCGGTTTCTAATCTAAACAGCTGATTTCTTTACAACGAAATAACACGCAATGCCCTAGTAGGGTATTTTAAGGACAATTTGTCCGAATAGAACGATTTCCATAATGCCGATATATCGTCCAGAATAGACAAAATTCTCTAATAAGAGAGCTTAGAAACAAAATGCCTTCATAAGACTATTTATAGAGAAAAAATAAATAAATTATTTCGTTAATTTAAGTCAAAATGTGCTTTCAAATAAATTTCCTAAATAGCAAAATTACACTTAAAAGTCTCAAGGCGATTCCTACTCGTCATCACAGATTTCGTCCAAATTCACTGTATGTGTAGGGTTTGACAAGAAATGAGAGTGACGGAAGTGAGAGCTCCAGACTACCAAGCGAAACCAATAATGCATAATGTAGGGTAGCTCGGATTTTTGTGCGCTTACCCTTTGGAAAATGTTCAAATTTTCAAAGTTTTCGCGGGTAAATTCCATTTGAACAAAGGCCTAAATTCATTCAGATAAAATGTAAATTACAGAGAAGATATGTAAATTGGCGATTCTGTAAGTAACATTTCCGTTAGTTTTCAAAGATCGCCGGTAGATGGCGAAAGTGGGTACACAACATTTTTATAGATTTAATTTCTTTTAAATAGGTAAATGACATCCGATCTTCCTAAGATTTTGTATAGATAATATCCTGATAAAAAACGCATCAATAAAATATAAAAAAAATTGAATTAATCGATAAGTCATAGACTAACACTTCAAAATGAATTCTTCAGTCAGATATTTTGGACGTCGAAAATTAAATTACGCAACTTAATCGGAAGGGGAGGGAAAATCTACTGAAAAAATAAAAAGAAAAAGAATCCCAAAATAATTACCAAAAGAAATTTTGCAAATCGGATAATATTTAGCCCCACCTCCCTCAGAACTAACTGTGGCGGCTCCCATGGCAAATTGAAATCTGTTTTTAGGGTTGTGTACCCAAAGGGTAAGCACGGGAACCCAACCCTATTTCTAAACCTCCGATGTCCGCCCGTCCGTCTGTTTGTCTGTCACCGGGCTGTATCTCATGAACCATAATAGGCAGAGAGTTGAAATTTTGTGTGTATTTCTATTGCCGCTATAATAACAAATAATAAAAATAAAATAAAGTTAAAAATTAAAGGGGGCAACCTTGATTTCTTCGGCGTTTTTTCGTCGTTTTCTCTCATTTGAAGAAATAAATACTCGTAAAAAGTTGTGCTAAATTTTGTACGATGGTACGGAACCCTTCGTGTGCGAGTCCAACTCGCACTTGGCCGCTTTTATTTTTTATTACTCCACAACTTTTTCACTGAATCCTTTTAAATGAATTAAGTAACTGTATGTTTTTTTTTATACGAATTTTATGTTGTATTTATTCTAGTTTTTATGTCTACATTTTTTGTAGTTTTTTGCAATGATTATTATTTGAATGAGCAATGATATTATTAGAGTTTTTTTTTCATGTTGCATATTCATAAGTGCGGCTAATTCTAGCTTCGGAAAGAAAAACGAAACATTGTTATCGTTTTTATTTTTCAATCTCGTTAAAACAGAGTATATACGGTAACACACACTAGCGTGTGCACCTATCGATCGTTATTCTTACTGAGAAACGCCAAATGGTTTTATTCGGTGACAAATCATTACGTAAATTTCAGATATTCTACGGACCATCAACAGAATCACTGTGTTACAGTGAAAATATACTTTTGATGAGACATAGTGTAGGTTGTAGGTCTAGTGGAACTAAAAGTAGTGGCATACTAGAAATTTCTCATACACCCTCAAAAACTTATTTTAGAAAAAAAAACCGTTATTCGGTAGGTCCATGTATATAATAATTTAGAACTCCGCCATTTTTTATGCAATGTCGATTTTTGTTGTGATATATGCAAGAAGAGAGATAGGACTTTCTAACCATATGTTTCTTATTTCGTTGCGATGAAAAGTCAGGAAGTTACAGTCGAAAATATTTCGAAATTTACCATATTTTACACATTTTTTCAACTTTTACAACAGTTTGATGGCTTATTTTGCTGCTATAGAATTTTTTTTGCTCATCTCGCTAATAGCGAATTCCATTCCGCGTCTAATGAGCATTTGTTAACTAAAATCGGTGCAAATTTGACTGAATTATCGATTTTTTGCTCATTAAGCAGCTATATTTCCGTATAATATTGAACAACAGAGAAAGTTGAAGAAGCACTGGGCTTTAACCGCGAAAACGGTGAAAGCGTTGTTGTATACTTTAACAAATAGCACAACTGAAACAAAACAAGTTCAACAAATACAACAACTTCAACAACTTAGAATTAAATTTCATGACGCATGCCCAAACGCATGATACAGTTTTAATGACAATTTTGTTTGGTATGTAAGGCGGTAATACCAAGTATCTTTGTTACTTTTGTGAGTGCGATAGTCGTGTGCGAAAAAGATATAAACGAACTGACTGAGTGGCAACCACGTACATCGTTTCAAATTGGAAAGTAAAATGTTTTGAATATTCCATTGGTGCGGCTGGAAGATGTCATCCTACCGGCACTGCATTTGGAGATCGGTTCGTAAAAATTTGAACATCAACAGCGAAGCATTTCGACAACTCAGAACCAAGTTTCCTGGATTAAGTGAAGCTAAAATCAAAGAAGGTATCCTATATCTTCATTTGTTGGCAATAAGTATTTAAATATTTCAATTGATTTCGCCTAATTTTCAGGAATATTCGTTGGGTCACAATTTCAGAAAATTATGCAGGACAACGATTTTGCAACCAAACTGAGTACTATGGAAAGGCGAGTCTAGAATAGTTTTGTTTCATTGTGCAATAATTTCCATGCCATCAAGAAAGTTCCGAACTACGTAAACATTGTACAGGAATTTTTTAGTGCCTACGGTCCTTCGGTGAAATGGGCTACAATATGTCCATTAACCATTAACATTAACTTCTTGCACTCACACTTAAATTTCTTTCAGGACTATCCCACTCACAATGGTAACAAGGATACTGGGTATTACCGCCATACATTCCAACCAAAATTATCATCAAAGCCACTGTATCATACATTTCGGCATGCGTCATGAAATTTAATTCTAAATCGGTGTTGCTGACAACAGCTTTTGAATTTATTGTTGTTGTATTTGTTGCAGTTGTTGTTATTGTTGTATTTTTTCACGTTTTCACAGTTTTCGCGGTTAAAGTCCAGTGCTTCTTCAACTTTCTATTATATGGAAATATAGCTGCTTAATGAGAAAAAATTTGATAACTCAGTGAAAAATGTGTAAAAATGTGTAAAAGAAGGTATATTTCGAAATGTTTTCGACTGTAACTTTCTGACTTTTCATCGCAACGAAATAAGGAACATATGGTTGGAAAGTCCTATTTCTCTTCTTTCATATACCACAAAAATTCGACATCGCATAAAAAATGGCAGAGTTATAAATTATTGTATACATGGACCTACCGAATAACGGTGTTTTTGGTCTAAACTGAGATTTTGAGGGTGTATGAGAAATTTCTAGTATGCCACTACTTTTATTTCCATTAGACCTACACTACGGGTTGTCAAAAGTATATCGAGTTTATCTTTTTTTGTAACACAGTGTAATTAGTTAGGCGACAATATTACAAATCATTTTACGAAACGCACAAATATACTATTAAAAATACCACACGTATGCTCATCAGTCACAGACGCAAATAAATGAAATAAACAATAAACAATAAAATTGGAAATGACCAATGAGAAATTTCGAGTGCGCATATATGAAATTGCTTTATTCTGCTTTAAAAATTATTTTGTGGTGAGCGCGCTTAAACAAATAATCTGGTAGATTTTTTTATCAAGCAATTTAAGTGTGTTTACGATACATAATTTTTCTGCGGCATGAATTTATTAATTTTTTTCTTGTAATTTCAAACTTTGGATATAAATTTACTAAATTCTTCTATTAACGTAACCTTAGAAAACATGAAAAATAAAAATACAAATTAGAAAATAAAAAATAAAACCTTTTGTCGAAAACTTAGCTTTTCTTTACAAATAATGGAAAGTTGTTGTGGCTTATTTGTAAAGTTGCCGTTGCACACTACACGACATTACGAAATAAGTCATCCTCAATTCTAAACTCAATATCCACTCAATTCGAAATTGCGAAGAAAAAAACTTAAGTAATTGCAACGTAAATGTGAACGAAGAAATGGGCCGGTTTCACAGTCCAGGCTTAAGCCAGAGCTGAGCTAATCCACAGATGTGGCTTAAGCCCAGAACTTAAACCTATTCGGTTTCATAGTACTCAGTAAACTGAGGCTTAGTTAAGCCCCAGATAAAAAATTTTAAGTTGTCAGCACTGCTGTAATTGTGATTTTTTTTAAAAGTAGTAAATTGACATTGTGGATTAAAAATCAAGCGAAGAGAAGAACTTTTTATTTACCAGTTTTGTTGTGGTTTTTATCTAGCAGGACATCAAATCCGAAATCATTGTTGCAGAATGTTTCGGCAATGTAAACCATCATAGCCGAATGTTTCTACAGTCGGAACCGAGAATAAAAATTAACGTCATCCCATTTCTCGAAATGTTGCGGGCGCCTTCTTAAAAAATTTTCACAGATCACACCTTGCCATATTATATTATACATTTCTGCGTCGCTTATATCCTCTGCATCAGATAAATAACTCATTTTTGTCTTAAACTGTTTGGTTTCTTCCTGAAACGTCACATGGAATGGTGACAGTAGCTGCCAGACAGTACTTAAGACTGCTAACTAGATAACTATTTTTCGCTTGGAAAATTTCAATTTAGTTTTAAAGTATAACTTAAATAACAGAAATTATAATATTTAGGCAAAATATATATTTAGTAATAATTTCCTATGTGTTTCACAGCAACATCTGAGACTTAAGCCTTCGAGATGACGGGCTTAAGTTAAGCTTGCCTTAAGCCAGTGATATCACTTAAGCCTTGACTGTGAAACCAAAATATTTATTAAGCTTTGGCTTAACCCCTCCCTATGGCTTAAGCCTTGACGGTGAAACCGGTCATTAGTAGTTCTTATCGATAAAATTCGCGGTGTCGATGTCGGAAAAATACACTTCCTTTCGTAAGTGTTGCTACTGACGGAGTACCTACAATGGTAGGGAGGGTCCCATTGGTCTTTTAAGCAACAATCCTAAAATTTCACCTTTTTTACTCTTCACTGCATAATTCACCGCCAGCAACTCAGAGCTAAGTTTAATTAAAATACGAAAATGTGTCGAGGATTGCTATGCAGATTGTGAATTTAATTAAAAAAAATGCCAAAACTTATCGTCAAATTAAATTTTATTAGAAGAGTTACGGTTAAATTATGAGAAACAGATTATTTGCTCAGTGATCTCCTTACAATGTTTACCTTTTGCATTTTGTGGAGCTCCACAATCCTACCATAAAATTTGCAAAAGAAAAAGGAAAAAAAACTACCCAGAATTAGGAAGATGAACCAGGGGCGGAACCAGGATTCTTGTGAGGGGGGCGCAACTTTGGTTTAAAAACGGTATAAGCTTGAAACAGATCAAAAGTTCGAATACACTCGCCACCACTCGCAAATATCAATGCAAAAAATTTATCATTTAAAAGATACGTGTCGAACAGATAAGTGAGTGGCTACCACTCGGAATGGAGAAAGTTGTTCAATATCCAACTTTTGCCACTCACCAATATCAAACGAGCCGTTAAATTGGTTATTTTGTTTTGCTTTGTAAATAATGGTAATGGAAAACTTTCAAATCATCCATTTTAGTTAGTAAAAATAGGGAAACACATTCTGTTCAAATTGACGAATTAATCATAAATTGTAACTTCGCAAAATGCAGCTCAAGCTCAGGGGATACACAGACCTTATAATTCAAGGCACAGCATGGCGGAAGGTGATAGGGAAAGGAATTAGGGAGCGTGAGGAGAGTTGCAGAGATGCTGATGTATGTCACCCTGAGACTTTCGCAGATTGTATGTCGGAGTAAAGACAGAAAATGGTAGACTTGTCCACATTCGCAGAGTTCGGGATAAAAAACATCACGGAATTTTACTGTATGGCAGAAAGTAATTTGATGGGTAAAAGGATGTGTGCAGGAATTATTCTACACGGTATCAGACTAGATATTTCATCCGAAAATTGATCATGCATGTAGCGATAAAGGAGCGCCAGGCATCCAACATTACGGCGATACTCGAGTGAGTCGATATGACAAGTTACTGCCAAATCGCCAATAAGCTTATTTTTGTACAATAACCAATGAAGGTAAGACTGTCCGACTAGCCCCGGCCAAGATATGGAAATTATATTAAATTCTAGGTCAGGTGGAGGACTTGTAGAGGAGCTCTAGAGTCGATGGGCTGAAATATTTCTACACCTTTACAGAAATCCTAGACATTTTGATGCTTCTTTTGCAACAGAAACGTCCAGCTGAGCTTACATGAAATATTAATGCCAAGAATATATGTGTATCGTAAATCAGTACTCCATAAAAAGAAATGGGAGTGGTTTAGTGATGATCTAGTTTTAAAAGGATGGAACAGTTTTGGGTCTTAGATACACTGAATTCGAATGTCCCAAGCCAAATTATAGTCTAGATCGTTATTCAATGATCTAATAATGTAATCACGTTTGACAGATCTGGTATTCTCTCTGGAGTCCGCAAGAGTGTAAAAGGAGTCTAGCACATTTTAGTTCTTTCACTATCAACCGGGGTTTTCAGCATAAAGAAGCAATATTTTCTCCATTTATTGATTAAAATCAAATGAAATGAAATTACACCATGACGGAAAAACACACTATAAAATTTCCTTCCATTTCTTTAAAAATACTCCTCCATAATGTTGCCACTCTGACTTTTTTTGTACATGAGGCCCCCGCCGCCCGGTAAACAAAGCTTCCTTCCTTCCGACTTCCTTTTGACATTATCTTTGTTCACGCGATTCTTTTCACTGTCCAAAGTCAATACAATTAACGGATAATTTGCCAGGAACATAGTTTCGTATCTCAATTGATCTAACCGTCAAAATCAATCAAAACTTTTAGCATTTTGTTAACAACAAAAAGGCAGCAATAATCGCCCACCAATTAAGGGGTCTAACCAACAGGCAGAGGCAATTACGCTGTGACTTTCACAATCTGAAAATATTCTCTTTATGGTTCAGCTTAGCCCTTGAAAGTGATGTGAGGAAGGGATGGAATTGAGGGAGTGGGAGGGTAGGACTTAATCTTTTACCACCCGCACCACCTGTAACACGCACACATGATGATTACAGATTTATCCAGTTCACCTTCATTTTACAACTGTATAACACCTTCAGGTAGGTAATGGTTGCCAGTTCTTTGTATATTTCCCTACATGCATACATCTATGTATATAAATGCTTATATATATATATATATGTATGTATGTATGTAATATGGGAAGGACACTTAGTAGTTCGGGTCAACTATGAATTAATTAGCGGCCAGGAATTTCGAAATTGTGCGCCTGTAAATTGTTGCGTGTTCTAGGAATGACGTTCACTCAAGGGTGAATCAGGCCACCGTTTCCATTCCCCCCCCCCCCTCTAATTAATGGTTAACACTATTGTCGTAGGTGTGTATGTGCATAGTAGTCCCGTTGATCGTCCGATAAAGCAATAATTGCTGAACTTGTAAAGGCGCCGCCAGCTAGATGATATTTGACAGTCGGTAAAGTGTTTTTAGGGTCAACAACAAATTAATAGGTTTACAAAAACCCACTTACGGGCAGAACGTTTTCTTCGCGTTAATAGGTTATTTGGTTAGGAAAAAGAACAGTAACTTTATAGCGGGGGAGACGATGAGCGATGTCAATTTCAAGCTGTTTTTTTTCTTTATAGAACTGCTGAATTTTGTTCTTCATAAAAGAAAACTATGGACCGGAAGTTAACAGGTTGAAATGGGAACTACTTATGTTCATCCTAAAAAATGCATAGCAAATAAAATTAGTTTTGAAATTTATTTCTCAGGTAAGGCTAGTCGACAGTATATAAAATTGTGTAACAACCCTCTACAAAAACAAACAAAAAAATACTCAAAGCAGCCATTAATGTAGTTGGCTAGTAGAATAGCGCATAAAATCTATAGTGTTTCTTGGAAAAGGTGACTAAAAGGGTCACTTGAATGGAACTGTATCGAACTACATACATAATGTGTACCTACCTCGGATATAGTACAGCAAAAACTTCTGTAAGATGGTGAAGGATCATGAAAAATCATATTGGTGGCAACAGAGTCGCTTAAAAACTATTACAAATTCTCTATGTATGTAATTCATGCAAATTCTGAGCTTTTGGTAGCAAGCGTATCAATTAAAGCCAAGAAATTTCTCGTATTTCCATTTTGCTAGCTGGAATATGATAAAGTTCGGATTGTCCTTCAAATCTAGCGAAAAAGTTATAAATTGTTCTAATTTCATCAGCATCAGAAATATAGATCTTGACTTCCGACAAGGTGGTTGAACGATTCGCTAATCCTTAGGGACACTAGTCCAATTTTGAAAAAAATTATTTGAAACAGTCTTGAAAATAGCTGTCTTTAATTTTTTTATTTTTAATATTTATGTAATATTTTTGTTGATATAATCTCAAAATTTTACTCAAGTTTTCGGTAAATTATTGAGAATTATTTTAAGCAATGGCTCCAAGTAAGTTCATTTAATTTCAGTCTGTATAAAAATTATAGATACATGAGAAAAAATATAGAAAACAATCTCAATGGATGGATTGAAAGGAGGTTGAGTCCTCCTGAGGGGGGAGAACCCTAGAACTACCCTCAGGACCCCTGTATAAGTTCATAGGTCCCAACCAGACGCTCTTACAAACCATAAGAATGGTTCCCAACCCTCTTACCTGCTTCATGCAATTCATCCAGGAGGTGTGAGCCAAGGAATCTATAACGTTTTCCGGAGAGAGCCGGACAGTGACAAATACAGTGGGTCACCCTTTTCGGATTGTTCTCCGCATCCTATGCATGTAGGGTCATCAACCAGCTCTATCCTATGTAGGTGACCTCTGAGAGAACAGTGTCTAGTGAGAACAGACTTTAGAATTATCGGGTGTATTTGCGAAGCGCACAAGCCATATAAAAACACTTCTCCTAGCGCACAAGCAGGAGTTTGTGAAGCGCACACCTATTGTTAAGGGATTACGCATTGTTTTGGAAATGCGCGGCTATGGTTAAGGTCAACCCATTGTTATAGCACGTATCTTTACCTGATCTATGTAAGTTAAATTATTTTTTTTAAACCACTAATATCAATATGAGGAGTACGCTCCGCGCCAAGCGCAAAGAAACACACACACTGGCAGGCAGGCACACACACACACACACACACACACACAGCCTGGCTGTGTGTGTGTGTGAGTGTGCCTGCCTGGGTGGGTTTGGCTGCCTGCCTGTATGTGTGTGTGTGTGTGTGTGTGTGTGTGTGTGTGTGTGTGTGTGTGTGTGTGTGTGTGTGTGTGTGTGTGTGTGTGTGTGTGTGTGTGTGTGTGTGTGTGTGTGTGTGTGTGTGTGTGTGTGTGTGTGTGTGTGTGTGTGTGTGTGTGTGTGTGTGTGTGTGTGTGTGTGTGTGTGTGTGTGTGTGTGTGTGTGTGTGTGTGTGTGTGTGTGTGTGTGTGTGTGTGTGTGTGTGTGTGTGTGTGTGTGTGTGTGTGTGTGTGTGTGTGTGTGTGTGTGTGTGTGTGTGTGTGTGTGTGTGTGTGTGTGTGTGTGTGTGTGTGTGTGTGTGTGTGTGTGTGTGTGTGTGTGTGCCTGCCTGCCTGCCTGCCTGTGTGTGTGTTTCTTTGCGCTTGGCAAATATACCCTATGTGGGAGGGCAGGTAAAGATACGACCTACAACAATGCGTAATCCCTTGACAATAGGTGTGCGCTTCGCAAAGTATTTTTGGGGTTGTGCGCTTCGCAAATATACCCGAATTATCATGGTAGGTTTGCTCAGCCTTAGCAACTTTTTTGTGAAACTTGGGTTAGGTTTGCCCCACAGTTCCTTTGTTGTTCTACCCGAAGGCTCGCCGAACCAAAGACAACTGTATTGGCAGCCTGCCTAAATTGTAATTGTAGAGACCAGGTGTCCCGGTGCGATCCCAATTGTGGAGAGAGGTGCCTCCGAGGCCGCCCTAGGACGCGCAAGTTCGTCCGCTTTTTCGTTTCCACTAAAATCTCTGTGACCAGGCACCCAAAGAACGAATACCCTGTTACACTGAGAAAGGGAATTGTGGGGGTGGTCTTAAACTCCAGTACTAAGTTGGAAATTGTGAAGGGTTTTGACAAGACCTTGACGGCCGCTTGGCTGTCTGGGCGGATGGCAATCTCCTTATACTCAGTGTCTGAGCCAAAAAGCTACCTACCCGCTTCAATAATGGCCTTCACCTCCGCCTGGAAGACCGTTACATGGCTTTTCAGGTGTATGGCAAGTCCAAATGAGTCTCCTCACAGAAAACGCCCACTCCGATGTTCTCTTCAGATTTGGAGCCGTCTGTATAAATTATAGTGTCCATCAATGGGTGGGTCACAAGCTTGCTAATCAGTCCCAGTAGACTTATTGAGCCTTGTCTATTGAAGTAGTAGTGAACAATCCTTATACTGTACTATTTTGGTATAATATTATTTGGAAAGATAAATTGTTTTTGGATTTTCAGGAAAATGGGACATATAATCCCAATTGTAGTTTTAAAAAAATTTAGGAATGGGAAACAAATGATGAAGAGGAACTCATGGACAAAAGTTCTGTATTACAAGATGCACCATCATCTAATGAGAGCGAATCAAGCAACAGATGGGCGGGGACCAATTTCACTGTCGATATGATTTTTGAATCTAAATTCCAAACTCCTTCGGAAAAAACTACTACAGTTCTTCTTGATCTATTTCGGGAAGCATGGGGTTCGATGTATTTCTAAATAGTTTGGGTATTCGCATTACAGAGAATCAAAAATCTAAATAAAATTAAATCAACAAATCGACGACTTACCGACGAAATTCAAGGGTCGATCTAGCTTGAACAATACATTCCACTGAAGCATATCAAACGTGGAGTTAAATTATGGTTGCGTTGTGATGCCAAGACCACCGGATACACATACAATTTGAACATATACACTGGTAAAGACACGCCACTAATTAAATAGATACTCTTAGCGAACGGGGTTGTTCTCTACTTGGCAACCTATAATCGTGAGCCAGACAAATTTTCACATTAATGATATTGTTGAGGATAGTTGGCTATCTTGCAATTCGGATATAAAGTCTAGCAAAGAAACTCCCGTGTTCAATGGACGTATAGAACGTTCCAAAAGTCCATTTCAAATAAATTACAATGGAATTATGACTGTGTGTGTGTTGGACTCAAAGGAAGTTCTTCTTACTTTAAACTGTCATATACCAAGGATAACTAAGGTTGAAAGAAAATAGAAAAACGGTTTACGAATAGAACTCGACTGCCGTTTGACCATTGCTGATTACAATCGTGTTATAGGTGGCATTGATCTGGCCGATCAAAAATCTGTCCTATATGACATAAATCGCAAATCACATAACTGGTGAAAGACGATTTTTTTTAAATGTTGATGTAAGCAGTCGTCAACGCATGGAATATATACACGGAACGTGAACGTCTCAAAGTTCTTATGATTGTTGTTCCACTGGCCGAAAATATGATAATTGAGGGAACAGAGCATAAAAAACGAAGAACTTATCGGGGAGAGGGTAGACCACCCAAGCAAAACGATTTTAAGGAAATGGATGGATATGGAAGTTGAATGTATGCGTAAAGTTAAGATAATACAATAATTGCATAACAATTCCCTATATACTTTCTTATTATCTATTGTATTTGATCTTGAAATCCAAATTCCCAAGAACCTTAACCTTAGAGGACATACAGTGAACTTAAAGGACATAATAAAAAAGTCCTGATTCTGACTGATATGAAACGGTTACTGCACTTTCTCCACCATTACCCAGTTTGAGATTGCGAAGGTGATTGAAGATCTTTCTAAGAGGCGATCCGTATAATTCTGAATCAGCTTTATTACAAGAAAAACTTACAGAAAAACTGGACTATAATCGAAAGGGAGCTAAAAAGTCTAGAGTTAGTTTCAGTTAAAGCGAGTCGAAAATACAATAAGGCAACACGTTCTGAGCGTCATTCAAGGAAGGTGCAGGAAATTTTCTGGGCCCACTCCAAACCGATTCTTCTCGTAAATAGACTTGTGATAAGCACATGTGATAAGCATTTATACTTGTTGGCAGGGATGTGAAGGACTCAAATTTTGCTCATCGCTCAACTCAAGCAGTGCATCCGCTCAATCAGTGAATCCTTTCAACAGTTCATTGCTCGAAATTTGAGTGGACTCCCTGGTTGGGCGAACTCAATGTTGAGCGGACTCAATCATGAGCGGACTCATTTCTTGAGTGCATTTGAACGGACTCACTTCTTGAGTGCATTTGAACGAACTCACTGCTTGAGCGGACTCATAATTTGAGTTGAGCGGACTCAAATCATGTTTTAAATAACATAAGGAGAATCTGATTTAATTAAAATTGAAACTGAAATTTCAATGAAATAAGAAAAGCTCACAAAAAAGCCATTCATTATATTATATTATATTAATTTAGCTTTTGATAATTTTCTTAGCCAACATTTCTCTTCCTCTCAATCTAATGTACAAATTCAACACCTTATATAACCTGTAAAGAAAATACCATACTTGCAAATGTTATAATTCAGTTCAAGGAAATTGTATTTTCATTTTTCCATAGAATCAGTGTTTTACTTTGCATTTTTCATTGATTGTAGCATCATTTGCATTTCAAAATTTTCATCATTTATAGACGACATCTATTAGAACGTTAGTTTTCCTATGCTAATAATCTTTCTACCGAAGCACTACTAACTAGGCATTGCTGTGTTGTATTCGGTAAAAAGACTGTATATCACCGAAAAACGTTTATTTTCAAATACACTCGAGGTTTTGTCTGTGGAAAAATTATACCCCAACAACAATTTCTGACCCTCCATTGAATTTTGGTCATCCTTTACAATCTGAATGCCAAAATGGCGTAGCGTAGAAGAAATGTTGGCTAAGAAAATTAGCAAAAGAAAATTAATTAACGACTTTTTTGTGAGCTTTTCTTATTTGATTGAAATTTCAGTTTCAATTTTAATTAAATCCGATTCTCCTTAAGACATGATTTTAGTTCGCTCAAGTCTCTCAATCAGTGAGTCCGCTCAAGCAGTGAGTCCGCTCAAGATTTGAGTCTGCTCAACCAGTGAGTCCGCTCAAGCTTCGAGCGATAAACCAACGCTCAAGGGTTGAGCGGACTCAATGATTGAGCGGACTCAAATCCTGCGTTGAGTCCGCTCATTTACAACCCTTCTTGTTGGCATGGGGATGAAATGACAAGAGGGCTTTGCACTTAATTTATGTCAGTTTGACATTTCTGCTTCATTTGTTTACTTCACTGACATATATAACATGGACTGCCTGATTTTCTATTTCATATGGGTCAACTTTTGTTGGAAGGGTGTGACAATTATCTTAATGTCAAGTTTTACTTTTCCTTTCATATTCATATTAAAAGTTCAACAAATTACGGAAGCATTCAAATTTATTTGAATTCTTGGAAGCTTATCTCCTACAACATCAAATATTTTTTAACTTGATTTTTAAAGAAATAAATTTACGCAATTTTTGTCTGCCTGTCCCTAAAAGTAGGTGTGGGGGACAGAGAAAGGATTACAAATATTGTATTGCCATCTATTTCTATTCTATATATTCATTTCGAAAACCACTCAACTGAAACTGGACTATGGTGGATTTTGTATACAACTTATGATTTTAGTTCAACGAAAAAAAGTAGTTAAACCAAAAAGAGACAACTATAGAAAAGTGATCCCATAATAATGTCAAATAATGTAAGCAATTTTTGTAGCGTTAGCAGTCCATTGTATATATGTCAGTGGTTTACTTGTACTTAAATTATGTCACCCATACAAAGTCAACGCCAAGAATTATTATCAGAAAATAAATGGGGGAGCTTGGAAAATTCTCTAAAAATTTAAAAAGTTATAAAAAAATTATAAAATTATAAATTTGAAAATTTTGCGATATAATGGGGGATCTCTAAATTTCTTAAATACTTAATAAAGAGTTTCAACCACTAAAGTATGTGCCTGCTCTGAAAATATCGTAATTTACCAGTTCCATGATTAAAACGAAACATATCGGACCGATTCTACTACACGAAGAGAAACGCTTAATTTCTTTTATTCCCTATAGCCTATATCCTTTTTACTATCCTAGTGTCCGGATCCGAACTATCCAGATCCGAATCCAAACTATCCAGATTCGAATCCGAACTATCCAGATCCGGATCCAAACTATCCAGATTCGAATCCTAACTATTCGGATCCGGATCCAAACTATCCGTACTCAGATCCGAACTATCCGGATCCAGACTAAATTCAAATGTTTTATTGGAAAAATATAAATATCATGACATTTTTCATTTTCTCAATGAAACAACACAATTTTGGAGCTTTTTTGTGGATAGTTCAGATCTGGATCCGGATAGTTCGGATCCTGTTCTGAGGAATCGGATAGTTCCCAGATTCGAGCATCCGGATTCAGCTTTCAGCTCTAATACAAATGTCATTCCCTTGCCCTAGAAGAACGAAAATAGGAATTTATTCTGCAAACCGGATTTGACACTTTATCCGTCCCCTTATAATCTTTTACTGAGATGTTTCCCTATCTATATATTATCGAATTTGTAAGAGCTTACAACCGACTCTTTATCGACCCGCATACAATCTGCGTTATGATCTAACGGAAAACACATTAATACCTTCCACATTCCTCCCATATCTCCCTGTACCCTATTCTAAGTATTTCCTGCTTTGTTTTACTTATAGGGGGTATCCCCAATTTTGACTTCAAAATACATAAAACAAAAAACTGGAAAAACAAACAGTCTAACAAATTCCCAATTCAATAAGGTACCTACAAAGAAAATTTAGATACCGGAAATAAGATGAGAAGATGAGTTCAGGTAGATGTGATGTCTTCCTTATATTTGGTATCTATATCTATGTACCTCCCTAGTTACACCTGTACGCTATTAAATTTCCCAACTTCCAGTAGGCAGCAATACATACATACATACATACAAAACTAATCAAATTTTATATTTTTTATTAATATACTTTCTCCCTTCCTTGTCGTCTGCATGCCCAACTACACTTTACTTACTTATCAATATTTATTTTCAGGAAAAATCCTTGTTAAGCTCATCTTTGGAAGAAAGTTACCCACCGCAGCAACTGGATCAAATCAGTATGCTCCTGTTCGATCCATTGCATGTCCTGAAATTTCTTTTCTCCGAACTTAAGACGAAATTGAAATTATCGCTACCAGGTAAGGAAGGATTATGCAATTCAAACATTTATTTTCCCCGCTTTAATTTCTTGTTGAATTTAATTTATGTGAAAAGCAGAGTTTTTTTATAATATTCAAAGAAGTAAAATTCATGCACTAAGAGCTGGTGGTGCGGGAGGGTGGAGTTGTAGTACTTCTCTCTCCGTCTTCACCAATCTCTCTCCACCATATTTTACGCTAACATTTTCATGCAAGTTTTTCTTTTCTTCAAATTTTCAGACGATAAAAACGTTTACAAAATCCTGTCGGAAATTCAGCAAACCATGAAACGAGTTGGAGCGATGTCTAGTAAGACACCATTTACTGCATCAAGTAGCAATTTAGTAGTGCACCAGGTACGTATTGTATTCGATACACAGTAGTATGGGCTTAGGGTATAGACACGGTTTTCCCTGGGGGTATACCTACTTGTGAACCTTGCCGAACCTTAGTCCTATACGTACATACCAACATATATGCAACCAAGTGTACTATAGTCATAGATATTATGCTATACATATATTCCTCGTACCTTCTAAGTACTCAGGGATTCAGTGTAATGTTCCAAAGCGCAGATAGAATACTATGTGCAATGTGCATGCATGCATTCCATATGTATTCCTCCACCTTTCTGGCACACCGACCGGTTCTGGTGGTGCATGTATTTTTGAAGGAATATAATCCTTGTGTTTGCTATACAATCGAGCCGTCCTTGGGGCTAGATGGGTGGTTGGTAGGCAGAAAGGAATCGAGGAGCGGCAGCTTGGGTTTGGCTTGACCAAATGGGACTTCCTGCCTGCACGAATGTTCATTAACTAAAGTCAAAAATATTTCGGCTTAGATGGACTAGTGCACACATCCACCCTTCATGAGCTTATTATTTATTAAATTTAATTGCAGCCAGTGGGTTGGCTGTAACCAACTCTTGCCGGCTTTTACGGTTTGTTCTGGGCTTCTGAGCTACATTACGTCTGATTTAATGGCCGAAACTGTGGTCTGTTTAATCGTAGAATAGACACTTAGGAGCTGGGAATGTTCTGTGCAGATGAATACTTGATTGTTTTTTTTTTTTTTTTGCCCCACTCATTATACATCCTACCGCAGTACCAACGAGTACTACTTTTACGTGGAATAGAACCAACACTCCCTTCCCTAGTAATGTTCTATATTGTATGTAGGTATGTACATAGTGTGTATACATAGAATGTGTACATCGGAAGGCTCTGTACTATTCCATATGCATATACCTATAGTCATTAAAAGCAGAGAATTACAAATGTCCCTTATTTGGTCATTAGTAGGATTACTGACAAAGTTTGAATATTTCAACCATTATTAACCGACGAACGGATGTATGTATGTACCTATATAGGTATGCAAATTCTATAATCTGCTTTACGACGAAACCTATAAGTAGTAGGTGGACGAAGTATGAATTTATTTAATTATGATATTAAGTATGTGTTCCTGTATTCCCCCTTTTTAGTGTAGTAAGAGAGTTGTTACAGTTATTGCAGCCTTAATAATCATCCGATTAAAACTGACTGAATTCACAAACCATCAAAATTTTCGAATTTCAACAAGGACATACTCGTACATGTATATTTTGTTGCATTTCGAAGGATTATAAACAAATCTTCTTGCATTAATGTGCTTGTTTTTCTTAATATTATGGATATTAAATACTTTTAGTTAAATGAAGCTAATTAAAATAAATAAATTATGCATGGACTTGGTGTAATTTCAATTGTGGTTTCTTTTGTTTACCACAATTATAAAAAGTACTTTTATCGGAAATAATAAACTTGAATGGAGAGAAAATCTATAAATTCTGAATTTCCATTTTAGAAATATTAAGAAGAAGAAAAATTGATCATGTCAGCCATGTTTTTTGGCAGGTAAAGTAAATGTAATTTCACGGTCTATACAAAATTTGTGCAATAATTCCGACATGCGCCATATTATAATGTCTATAAGGTTATCCCAGTCTTTTATTGAAATTTTCAAAAATAAAACTTGTGCTGAATTGTGCTCGAATTGTGTTGCGTTGTGCCGCAAAGAAAAATGAAATTTTTTCACAAATTTAAATTTTTATGAGGAAAATATAATTTTCAAAAAAGGTTAGCCCAGCCATATAAAGCTTATGCTTATGATGAAAATAAAATTTCTTAAAAAAAGCTTGCTTTTGGAAATATAAAGGTTATGCCGAGCTGTGCCCAACTTCTGTTACGTTGTGCCGTAAAGAAAAAAATGTTTTTTTTTCAAAAACTACGCTTTTTACGAGCTATTAAAAAAAAATTTAGTCTAGCCATTTTTTTTATAGCAAAAATCAAGGTTGTACCGAGTTGTGTTTAACTTCTACTACGTTCTACCGCAAAGAAAAGGTAAAAGTAATTAACACTTTTTACGAACCATTTTTCGTTCTGGTACAATGCAGCACAAGTTGGGTACAACTCAACACAACCTTCACCATGATTGGGCTATTTTAAAAATCTTATATTTTTCATAACAAACTGTCAAAATTTGAACCAGAAATTTCCATGGAAAACCCGGAAAATCGGGAAAAATCATTTGAAAATTTGGTACAAATTTGATTAGTCATAAATCCGTTTCAGGAAAAATTCAGTTTTTCGACTTTTTCCGAAAATGTTTTTGGAAAATTTCTGACTTTTCCGGAAAATTTTCCGGTAAAAAAGTTTTCTAAATTATGTAGGATCAAGTTCCCTATCAACTGGCATCATTACTTTCTCTCCGACAATGGTGAAAAAATCGAGGAAAATCCATGTAAAACGCTTTTCCGGAGTTTTTCCGACCAAGGAAGCGTTTGAGCGTTTTGCAACCTAAGACAAAGTTGTAGAGCGAAATGAGTTACATAAAGTTGCTTTTGTGGAAAACTCCATGGAACACCCGGAAAAGCCGGAAAATCATCGGAAAAATTTTCATCGATTAGTGATAAATCTGCTTCAGGAAAAATGCAGAATTTTCCAATTTTTCTGGAAAATTTTCCGAAAATTTCCGGAATTTTCCGACTTCTACGGAAAAATTTTTTTTCATCCTACTGGCATCAATACTTTTTCTTCAACAATCATGAAAACTTGCATGAAAAATCGAGGAAAATTCATGTAAGTTTTTAAAAAAATTCGTGTAAATTTTTAAAAAAATTCATAGTAATAGGAAAAGTCTGTGGAAAACATGGAAAATCGGGAAAATTCATGTTATATGGGATCAAGTTGGAATACAGCTAAAAAGCGCTGTTTAAAACATAATTTGAATTTCAGAAAACCGTTGCAGTACATCAACGATTTGATACTCGAAAAATTTTTGTTTTCGGATCGGCACCAAACATGACTTAAAAATTGTTTTTTTAAATATCTCCATGCAGCATGTAATAACAATTTAGGTACCGTGAAAAAGGCAGAAAATATAATAAGTAAAAAACGAGTTTTCAAACAAAACTGAGGCCAAACCGCATGAAAAAGTAGAAAATAAACTTTTCTTCAGATTTGATTCGCTGACAATCACCGATATATTTCAGCATGATCAATCAGAGGTAATAAGTGATTTGATTCATGAAGAGAAAGAATATTCAAGAGAAATGTCCCAATCAAAAAATCTGAGTCCACCTCTGTGTGTGAAGAAAAGTTTATTTTCTACTTTTTCATGCGGCTTGGCCTCAGTTTTGTTTGTAAACTCGTTTTTTACTTATTTTATTCAGATTCGTGTGTGATACAACACAGCACAATTCAGCACCCTATTTACTTTTTTCCAAATCTAGAAAACATGCGGACTAATTTTTGTGAAAATCATTATTTCTTTATAAAGGTTTCATTATGTTTTTTACATCGTAGCACAATGCGACACACACGATCCAGCACATCCGTAATGTTTTTAAATTTCAAAAAGCAAAACAAATAAATGCTCAGTTACGGTTGTACTGCAAAAAAAAACAAATAAACTTTTAATAAACTTTTTATGAGTAAAACAGTTGGCCCAGCAATTTTAGAACGTTAAAAATCTTACTTTTTTTCTGTAATAACATTTTTACGAATAAAATAAGATTTTGAACGAAAGTGCACGCATCATCTATTACATAAATGCACATAGGTCCATTAACAAATTCATCTACCGTAACTATCTTGGACGATCCTTTTTGTGAACCTCCATCCATGTTTTTTTATATAAACTGTGTAATGGCCGAGCGATCCCTGCCGAAAAGTTCCGTGGTAGCCGATTATTCTCGCAAGCAAATAATTTTTCGAATGAACATCCTCACAAAGCTTTATACTTATAGGATTATAGGAATACTTTCTAATTTCTTTGCCGTTTGGTTTTCGAGGTCTGTTTCAATAATAAAATGGCCGCCTTATTTTCTTTTTACCGGATTTTCCCGCCCACAGCAAATTTATTGGTCGCATACTTGATACTTGATCAATAGATTTGGCAAGCTGCTGATATCCTTCGTTTTTCAGGATGTTAAAATCGGAGCTTAATACAATGCAACATCTTTCAGTTTTTTTGAAACATGTACCACAGTGAGATTTTAAGAGTAAACTGGACAAATCTTTGAATAACGCCTGAATAAGGCTACCCACATTGATTTCTGCGTTAACTTTGTCGATTTTGGTACGCTGTTTTTTCGTCTCGTATACGGGTAATTCACTAATAATAAATGCTTGTTTTAAGTAAAATGATTTACTTAGACCCTTGTTTATCAAAATCCGTGCTAATTCGTGAAGTGACGTTGGTGTTTTCGCGCAAGTCGTATTATACGAGGAATTGTTCTTGAAACTATTAGCTACGAGCTGGCAAATACTGGGACATGTGTTTCTCATGACAAAAATTTTGTGTTTATGGTGTATGTTCACATAAACATTGATTGCCGTTAATTATGATGGAAAGCCCCAGTGTAGTTTTCAATGACGGGTCCGAATTGCGGGAACCACCTTATATACCTTCCCGTCGTAGAACCTCAATAGATTAAAGGAAATGAACTAGGTATGGGAGCGTATTACTTCCATACGTTTCACAGAATGTTTTCGGAATGCATCCGAAATGCTTTCGTTTCCTGTTGGGAACAAAAACTGTTATTAAAGTATATGCGTAAATATGGATAAATGTTAGTTAGTATCAGTGAACCGAACTTGTCTTAGCGCATCCATTCAGCGACAGTGATACTTTCATGCTTCTTTGCTATTATTCGAGTTCGAACACGTAACTCCGTGACACACTCATAGCGTTTCTACGTAAGCACCTCAAACGACTTTGTCGTTTTACATTTGTAACAAATATATACGAAATAATCAATATATTCTGAAAATTATCTAGAAAAGTCATAGTATTTTCTTATATATATATAAAGTAAGCCCAGACTGTTTTGAAATTAAGAAAAATAAAGGTTTTGCTGGACTGTACTCGACTTGTGTTGCGTGCAAACATACTTACAAACAAAAATTTCTAAATTTAAATGTTTCATTAAGAAAATAAAACTTTTGGAAAAAAGTTGGCTAGCCTTTTTTAAAATTCTTATTTTATCATAATATAGTATTCAGAGATGTTTTTTCTTTACTGCACAACGCAGCTCAAGTTGAGCACCAACCAGTACACCCTTCATTTTTCGAAATTTCGAAAATGGCTGGGCAAACTTTTTTTGAAAATTTTTATTTTTCTCATAAAAAATGTAATTTTTGAATTTTCCGATTTTACTTTGCAGCACAAAGCGGCACAAGTCGAGCACAATCCAGCACACCCTTCATTTTTCAAAATTTCGAAAATGATTGCGCTAACTTTTTTTAAAAAATTTTATTTTCATCATAAAAAATTTAATTCTTAAATTTATTTATTTTTCTTTGCGGCACAATGCAGCACAAGTCGAGCACAATCCAGTACACCCTTTATTTTTCGAAATTTCGAAATTGCCTTTGTTAACTTTTTTTGAAAATTTTATTTTTCTCATAAAAAGTTTAATTTGTGAAAAATTTTATTTTTCTTTGCGGCACAACGCAGCACAATTCGAACACAAGTTTTATTTTTGAAAATTTCAAAAAAGGCTGGGCTAACTTTATAGACATCATATTATATGTGTTTTTGGTGGCGAAGTTTTGACAAATGTAGATTATATTTTTGTTTTTTTAAAGATAATTGTCTTTTAGTTGTTGAATAATAGAATTGGAGTTTTTTTGTGAAGCTTAATATTGTTACGAGCGTGACCTTAGTTCGTGCGTATGGTCAAAACACAATATTTCAAATATAATTAACAAATTCTCTTTATTTTACTATACTTTTTACTGGTGGTGAAAAGTGCTGTATTTATACTAAAGCTCCAACCTTAAGACGTCATATGAAATACACGTGTACACGTAACAATGCCACCCGCGTATTCCACGTGAAGAAGTCGGATCACGTGTAATTTAATGTGCACGTAATCACGGCATAGATATCGTGCAAAAGTTTAGTTTTATGTGTTCGTTATAGTATAGAAGCAATTACAGCCGAAAGAGTTGTATCAAAATTTTGAATTACCCATTCGTTTCCGAGAAAAAATGGCTCAAAAGTTGCGATTTTGAACCTTTTTAAGAGGCAATATCTCAAAAACTATATACATACATACATATATATATTGGAAGGAGTTTAGGCATAGTTCATCTTGTAGAAAACTACGAGGATAAAGGTCAGATTATTCGAATGACAGCCTGCCTAGTTAGTTTGCCTTAAGGCCGGGAGTAGCGATGGTATGCTATATCAAGATGCATACACACAGTAGTTTGAACTCAGGCTGTTAGAATTGAAACTTGCGTCTTTCCGTATTGAAGTTTGATTCCAGAGAATAAGATTACCTGACGTATCGAAGAGTCTTCGAGAGGATGAATCGAGACTGTCCCCATAACAGACTGACTGAGTCAGGAGAATTGCTGGAATGCTGATGTTTGTTTGGATGGTTTGAATCAGCCGGATGGAGATAAATCGGTCTTTTCTAATATCGTTTGCTTATCAGTCCGGTTACCAGCGAACTAAATTGGGGTTTGGTCTCCGCAAGAGATGGCTATATTATTATGTACGAAAAGAAAAGGTCCTCTGCTGATTTGTATCTACTGAAAACTTTATTTATTTTTTTATCTTTTCTGCTCAAGAGTTGATATTAGACTATTTACATTTTTTATTTACTTATTTATTTATATCTTTTTTTTTTACAAAAAACAAAAGCTTACGTAGCTAGGCCGCTGACTGATCTCCTGTTTCATGTGGCACCAGTTTTGAATTCAAAAAGTATGCCCTCACTATCAATGATACCAACTGTCATAAACTATATGCATGTCAGTGGGATTTACCGACTTTACCACAAAAGTATTTTGGACTAATTGTATTGTTAAATTTTAATTATGAGCCGAAGGAAGTGTTTTTCACAAAGCTGTTTCAGTAGGAAAGTTTTGATTACAAAGTTGCCAGTTCTGGAAATACCGCTGAACTTCAAGCAATTTCTCTTTCCCAATCCTTACAGTTGAGTGGGAAAGTATGCTCTCACCGAAAGAGACAGGAATATGAAAGTGGTGCCATTTGCTTTCATGCATTTTTGGTTCAACAAGCAATCCAGTTATATACATGTCAGTGAACTAGGACTGTCTACTTTCAGCAAAAGCGAATTTAGAAATTAATTTCGCTAGGTTTACAAAGTGGTTGGCCAAGTGTTCGGAAATGTAGGACCCGGCACAGACACGTCGCCACAGATGTGCACTAAAACCTAGAAAATAATTATGGGTCACTAGTGTGAGACGTACTGAGATGTAAATACTGTAAAATTGTGAGAAATCGTGCAGAATCAATAGCAATGACGCCTTCTAGCGTCGGAGACCAAGATCCCATTTGGGTCGCTGTGTGAATGGAATAAGTAAATAATCAGCGCCTTGATCGACTTAATTAAATCGCCTTAGGCTTGCAGACTTCCCCACGATATATTTTTTACTGTCAAAGCAAAAGATAATCATATTCTGATTCGTACTTGAAATCGAAAAATCAGAGGTAAGGGCCAGATAGCCCGCGGTTTTACTTAAATCTGATAAAGGCCCCTGATTACTTACTTATTCCGCTGACGTAGCGACCTAAAGTGTATTTTGGCTTCCGACGCTAGAGGACGTCACTGCTCTTAGTCCTGCGCGATTTCTCACCGCTATACAGTATCTATATCTCGGTGAGCCTCGCATTTGTGACCCATAATTATTTTATAGCTCGACTTTTGAGCGTACGTATATTACAATTAGCTTAATACGAATTGCTTTAAATGCATTTAAATAAAAAAAGGTTATAACTTGAGGTGATATTTACAAAACGCCCCTTTATAGCTTGAGTGGTTTTTTTTCAAAAGCGCAAATTACCCATCCGCCATTTTATATTAAGAATGACGCCACATAGCTTATCGTATTCTACTCGCCAAACCCTTTCATTTGATACCCATGTCAAGGAGGTCAAAATTTGATAAAATTATTTAATTATTGGTCAAAATGAATTAGTGTTTGGACCTCAACCACTAAATATGGTGGCATCCTAAATTATCCTTTATATTATTCTTATGCAACCACCTACATTCATTTGATATCCGAGACAACCACCCCACTAATATTGAACTCTTCGAAGCTAACTTAATGGACAATAGATGGCACTCGACATTATGAAGACTCCGAGAACGTTCCGAGCTTTAAGGGGAGGTTACCGTCGGGAGGCATGAAAAATGCATGAACTTTCGAATTTTTCTTTTACATAAAATAAATACTTTTGGAAATGGGTTTTAGCGTATTTTATTCTTCTATCAATGGAGAGTAAATTTTTATTTAAAAAAACAAATATCCAAAATGGCGACTCCAGCTTCAATCAAACAAAGCCGTGCATGGCGTGTTTTGGTCTGCGCGGGGCGCTCCACAGCTCTGCCAGTTCATCCGAAACAAATAAGATTGAAAATGATTCAACTAGGTAAAATTGGGGGGGGGGGCCTTACCGGTTTTTTTTTACAAAAAAACCTATGAATAACAAAATGCCGGCCGTTTGAAAACGAAACCCATTTTTTACCTGTTTTTTGCTTCAACGGACGAGAAAACTATTTCTAAAACAATTTTTGACAAAAATCGCTTCATGATGGCCCCGCAAATTGAATTTCCTTTCAATTGCGCAGAGATTCATTTGAATCGGTTTAGCCGTTGAAGCTGTAGAGCGCCCCGCGAGCTAAAAATGTTGTTCCCAGAAAAACTCATATAAAGTTTAACGTTAACAAAAATCTTTGACAGCTTACTTCAGCTATTCCAGCACCATACAGAGGCCGTTCTTCTTCCTCCAAGAACTGATTGTGCTGAATCTGCAGGTTAACAGTTTCCCGAAATGTACGAGGGTACCTCAGATAGCAAGAAAAGAACTCCCCAGAAAGCGCACTCCGAACGCCTCAGGGGCCTGTTTTCCAGCCGGTGGACAGTTCTGATCTCAAATGGCTGTGAATTTTAAAAACTTTAGATATGAAAATGTGCTTTTACCCACGTGTTCTTAACACTTTGAATTTTTCATCGTCATGAACGGTAACCTCACCTTAAGCTGGATCAACCATATAAAAAAAGTGTTAGTACAGTCTTCGCGAATAAAGTGGTTTTTGAAGCCGCTAACGTAACGCCTATACAAGAATACCTCTTTAACCACACCATTAAACAATTGGAAAAATCGATACTATCACCGCTACTTGTAAGGCTGATACAGCAAATATTTATTTTCAAGATTGAAAAATAACGTTCTACGATGACAAATGGAACTAATACCGAGGGTAATAGTAACCCAGTTAATTCGGTCTATGATAGTTTGAGTCGACTTCGACTTTGACCAAATGGTAAATGCATGTGGTAAGATACAATTGCAACTTCGACTGCGACTGAAACTAAACTTTGCTCAAAGTGCAAATTTGGTGTTGGCTGCGGCCAACTTCAGTTCAATCATAGAAGTCAAGACTCCTGGTTTCTTCAAGCAGTTGAAGCTTTAATTTAATTTCACCTCAGCGTCGACTTTGACTTAAAATCATGTCGCAGCCATAAAATAGAAGCCAACGAAACGAAAAGTTGCCAAGCCTAAAGGACAACAACTAATGACGCAAACCCTACGACATCATACAGCTGAGGGCCAAAAAAAAGCCCCAAATATGCAGATGACACGAATATGAAGATCTATTCATCGATGGAGAAATGACATAGGAGTTTCCTACTGATCTTTCTAGGAGACACGTGGATGTTGACCAGTATACCCTTGATTATTGTTCATGCTGAGCCAATACTCAAAATATTTTCCTTGATCCATTCCCCAAGAAGATGATATTCGGTAACATCCACATTCCGCAGTCAGAATGCTGATATCTAGAAGTTGGATCGATATTCTCAAGAAGTCTTCGAGCAAGCTCAGCGAGTATCTACGAATGGTCTTTGATCGTATTACTGCAAGTCACTCGCGATTATCGAGCGAATTGAGACGATTTTCCTTGCGGAGCAAGTTGAGTCGATATCTCTGAGCTACTCTAGGCACATTAGCATGGCCTGCATTTTCATAACGTTTGAGAATTAAAGAAGCCAGAATTAATTTTCTCTGACCATCTCTATTTTCAGCTAGATCGACGGAGACGGTATCCACGCGTCGAGACTAAGTCGCATTGAACCATTTTGTTTTTATATTTTGCATTTGAATTCATAGTTTAGTTCTCGAGGTTGGGGTACAGTACGGGGGTAGTCGTTGAGAGTTCGAGGAGAACGC